>JAJOOO010079472.1:0-32504 GCA_029582685.1 Solanum piurae | reverse complement strand
GATTGCCCAAGCCTTATAAGGAGTCCACCCATCTCTTTAACCACCGATGTGGGACTTTGTCATTCTTTAACACCCCACCTCACGCCCAGTGCTTAGCATCTGGTGCGTGGGCAATTTTGATTTTGGGGGCCCCAACATCGGGTGAGACGAGCCCTGCTCTGATACCATCACTACAAGAAATAGGCTTTTTAAAGACCAATATTTAGAGACGAGTGAAATATCTAGTCCCTATATGTATATTTATAGAGACAAAATTATTTGCTGGTCTCTAATTCGTCTAAAATTAGGGAAGACAATAAGTCTCGCCTCTTATTTAATAAGTGGCTGGTCCCTAACGTGTTAAATGAGCGGAGAGATCCAAATAACAAGTGAAATATTTCCATATATATTAACCCTCCCCTTCATCTCTCTCTCTCTTCCAAAATTAAACTTTTCTCTGTCAAAAAATTTGGGAACTTCAAATACCAAAACCCTTTGCATATACACTCTACTAACCCATGTAAACCCTCTTATTCCAGAATCGATAATTCTGTAAACCATAAATTGAACTCGATTTGTTCACTTACGGATCATTTGGGTCCGAAAACTACAAAAGAGAGGTCAGTCCTTAACTATTAACATTTTTCTTCTTCTTTTCCCATTTAAATTGGTTTTCTATGTGATTTTTTATTGTAATGGTCTTGTATTTTTGTGATTTATATGTGATAATAACTTATTTATTGATGAAATTGGGATGAAGTTGGACTTTATTTGGGCACCTTATGTCAGTAACTTGACTGATTTGGCTATGGAATTTGAAGTGAAAAAGAGTTATATATTATGATCTATTTGTAAATGGGTAGGGCTATGTGATATTTACATATAAATGATGCAATTGATTATGGTGTTTCCATAAATTTATTGGATGATTTGGTGGTATTATTATTACTAGTACCTTCAGATTTGATTAATGATGAAGTTGGGACAATTAGTTTCACTTTGGTCACCCAACTTCTTTTGGCTGGGAATGCCGAAGCTTATATACTCGATGTTGAATATAGATGAGAGGCGCGAGAAGATGACTGATGTTATGTGGCAAGCTTATACCAACGAGCTTTATAGCAGTAAGTTGTTGAGCTAAACTGGTGGCCCTTGTGTTGATGGACATTCATGCATTGGGTAATAGTTTTGGAGCTCATTGTACAAGTGGCAGAATGCATTATCAGGGTTATATATGAAGATGCAGTTTAGGTAATGTTCAATGGATTGCTTATAGAATCTAATCAAAAGTTTTAATAGAGCCAGGGTAATATAATTAGTTTTGCAATTGCTAGAGCTTTCACTATTATATGGTATTTGTTTCCTGGTGTTGCACTTATCAATTGAAGATTTGGTGTCAGGATGTTTTTTATGGTAGTTCATACTGAGGTTCATATTTCTTTACTGATCCTCAGATAACTTATATATTGGAGCAAGAAAATCTCTAATGTCTCACAATAAATTTCAACAGGAACATGTACAGATATTCACAGGAATATTCTTACTATTCTCTGTCAAAATCATTGTTGATGATGTTGTCTAAACATCCAATCAATTAGAATTTATAAATTCATGTCCTAGTCGATTTATGAGCTGAAATTGCATATATTTATTTTGACCAATATGTCTTCACTTGTAATGTAGGTCCTCAATTTAAACTCTACCAAGTGATTAGCTGTTGCTAACTCCAAAGTGATTGAATATCATGTTGTTAAATATTTTGCCCTCGGAATCCTTAAATAGAATTGCCCTTGTATCAGTGAAAGGTAAGCTGCTTAAATTAATTCCAAGGTTTTCTCTATCTCAGGGCCAAAGGTGTGTAATTGATATGTTGTTTGTTAAAAAATCTGAGTTTCTTAAGTTTTATATGGTTATTTAATATATTTGATGCTTCTACTCTGAAATCATACATTACAACCTGTTCTTCTAATATCTTTCTTCTCTCCTGTATTATTAATGTTTTGGTAAGTCTCATGGTTTTACATGATTTAGTGTCCATGAACTTGAAGTAATCTATTTTGTTATCTTTCTCATACTGGTTTACCAATAAAAATTTACCCATAGAGAGAGAAACAGGGGAACAACTTTCAAATTTTTATTATTTTTTAGTAATAGATGGATTATACATTTAAGATATTAGTTATGTAGTTAATGAACCAAAGTGGGCTCCAAAAGATGTTTCAACAAAACAAAAGAAATGTAGGTTTACATGCAGTTACATAACTACATTCTAGGAAACTAGTTTGCATGATACAACTTATTAACACTTGAATTCCTACAGTATACTTATGACCCACAACTATAAACTTTATTGAAGTTTGTCTTTAGATGTGTTAGATTTTGATGTAATTGCTTTTTATAGAGGTTGTTATCTAGAGTACGGGCTGTGTCGAGTTACTTCCTCAAAGATCCCTTAGTATGCTGAAAATGTTTTGGGAGATTCACACATGATAGTATGAAGTGTTATTTTGTATGCCCCTTTCTATTTTTATGTGATCGTGGTGTCCAAACCAATCTTCATGCACCTCGATTAGGATTTTTATTCATATAGCTATGAGGATAGTAAGTGTAGATATTGTAATGACTTCCCCTTTCTCTTTAATTTCATTCATATAGTTGTTGTAAGTTTTGTAATTCGTGAATAAGTGTATAATTTGTTACTCTAAGAAAACATAACAATATTTTGAGTTTTCAGATCTATAGTTTTAGTTGCATTTTGAATTTCTTCCTTTGTTGTTTGTACCTTGTTTAAATGATAGAGTTTCCAGTTGGAATTTTGTGATTTGAAACTTTAAGATTTTCTTTTTAAATTGAACCATGGTTAATCTAAAGTATGGTTTCATGTACTAGAGGGTGGATGCCCGAAGGGAGTATAACTTCTAGTTGCATTATCAGTGTGGATAATTTTTTTAGTTTTCATGTTCTCGGGCGAAATAGCATGAGTGGTGACAAAAGTTGTTCATCTTTCAATGAGTAGTTTAAATATTGAATATCACAGGTATGTCGCACCTCAAAAAATTAGAACTTCATAATATATGGAATATTATTCTAGTAGGAACCTTGGAGAGACATAAGATCTTAAGTTTATTGAAACTCAGATGTATCTCCAAGCTTTGAAGTTAAATTTGAGTTACTGTTGTTAATTTTTAGCATTAAGAATCGATTTTAGTTGGTTAGAAATTGGAAATTGCATTAGTTGGTGCTTCATAGGAATTCTGCTCTTCAATCACACAAACAAGAAAAAGAATAAACTCGTTCCATATTCATGTACAACAACTGCCATCGCTTTCCTTCTCAGATCACCGACTACTAGGAAAATCCATTATTGGATTATTTACTTGCTACTGATCTTATGCACTTGGTGCTTATCTTAGGCACTATGATATATGAGTGTGACAAAAAAAGTAATGAACTGCATGAATATGTCATTTATCTATACTCTACTGTGTTGTTTTCTTGGTCGTTTGTGTGCTCATCGTAATAGTATCTTCTTGGCAGTTTGTGAGCTCATTTCACTTTGTTTCCCTTTTATTGTTATCTATGTTAAAATGTGGTTATGATTAATGGTTATTTAGTTTAAGTTGTAGGGGAAAAGTAAATAAAGGAGGCACCATTTGTGATACTACACTTGTACATACATATGAAGTGTAAGGATTTTACTGTGTAAGAAGTTGTAGGTGGTTCTTATTTATATCTTACTTTTTATTTTTCTTCGTCGACCAGATGCCTTTGATGCACTTCATAAAAAAAAACCATTACAATAAAATGGGATATGATCATATGGACATCTGGTGGATATGTGGGGTAAGTATCAGTAATTTCGATCATCTATTGATAATTTAGACCTCCCTTGGATGGAAGTTTAGATAACTTTCACCCTATTGGCTAATTCGAACTATATAACAAATATTTCACTTTCTGAAACTCCAAATTGATATATGTATGCTCTTTCAGTTTTCAATTTTCTGAATTTGTTTGCACATTAGCTAAATGTATTAAGCCCCTAACCCTCTTTTAAACATAAGTTACTTTTTTCTGAAATAGGATGTAGTTTCTAAGTATACTCTTTACGGGGTTAAATTACTATTAGATTTATAAAATATGTTACTCCTTATGTTTTGAAAACCGTACTCCTCTTTGTAAGCACATATTGCTAGCTCAATTACGGGTTTACAATCGTTGAACCTTGCATTCTGCCTAAGGCATCTTGAGAAGATATTCTTGTATTTCTCTTGGTTTTCAACAAATTAGCTCACTTGATTTTTAAATTAAAATACAACAAATATTGGCTAAATTTTATATCCTTCTTGACCATTGCAGGTGCATTGAATTACTGGGGCATCATCAACACATTGTTGGCCTTGGAAATCATTAGAAGTGTTGTAACAGATGTTAGGCCTTCACAGTCGGCTTTAACTTTGCTAATTGCTAGAGCTTATAATACGCAAATATGGGCATCGCTGCACTCCTAAAAGGTTGGAATTTGTGTGAAAATCAACTCTCTATGGGTTTAACACAAACTAGACCTTGGAATTGCTTGAAATAGTTGTTGGAACAGACTTTTTTCAAACATGAAAAACGCTCGTGATGGAACTGAAAGTGCATAGGCAGTTGGATAAGCCAATAAGACATTTGCATTTATATTATTTGCTAGATGATGTTAGTTTTTTTCCTTTTCCCGTAAAGTAGTGTGTAAACAAAAATGTTACTAATGTATTATTGTGTATATATAAGAAAGAAGATTATGATAATTCTCTATATATTCATTTGATAATTGCCATCATATGTATATAAATACAGGGACCATAATTTATTGTCGATTAATGTTGAACAAATAGGATTTTTAGGACCAGTTAACTGATCGTTAACTGATCGTTGAAAAGATTTAAACACTAATTGATCTTGTATTTAAGGACCAGTAAATATAGTCCCTAAAAGTTCTTTCAGGACCAGATTATAGTCAACCAGGGACCAAAAATATGGTCCCTAAAAATATTTTAAGGACCAGTTTTGTACAAGTCGCAAAAACCATTCAAGGACCAGCTTATCTAACCCGTCCTTAATAACCTTTAGCGACGGAGGCTATAGAGACGGTATGGCGACCAGATTTTCCAGTCCCTATATATCTTTAGGGACTAGAATCTCACTTTTAGGGACCATTTTTCCCTTCGTTATTGACCGTTTTTCTTGTAGTGCATGTTAAATTAGGTCTTAGGCCTAACTCACACTCCAAAAGCTAGCTCAAAGGGAGGAGGATTGCCCAAGCCTTATAAGGAGTCCACCCATCTCATTAACCACCGATGTGGGACTTTTGATGCTAAGCACTGGGCGTGAGGTGGGGTGTTAAAGAATGACAAAAGTCCCACATCGGTGGTTAATGAGATGGGTGGACTCCTTATAAGGCTTGGGCAATCCTCCTCCCTTTGAACTAGCTTTTGGAGTGTGAGTTAGGCCTAAGACCTAATTTAACAAAAAATGAACTCACAAATACACTTGTCGACTACACCCTCCATTTTAATTTATGCTAGTTTATACGATGAGGCGCAAAACTTAAAAAACCTTGTAATGATTTGTAAACCTTATAGTCTGAAATATGCCATAACATTTTTTTGACACGTTGCTTTGTAACATTTTTTTAGCTATAAATTCTCAAGAATTGAAATTTTCAAAACAGTAATATTTTAGCATCTAATAGGACTCCGTGTCAACACTTTCAATATTTATTGAAAATGCCAATATTTTGGTTTGTTATAATACTGACTGTATTTATTTAATTTAAAAGAATACAATTTTTTAATAACAGAAGGGAGCGAATCATGAAAGAAAAAATATTTCAAAAAAGGTAAAAATATTTCCCTTAGTTTTTTATCCTTACTTGTTTGAACTTTTTTAAATATGATTTTATCTGAAATGTATTCGGATGGACTTCTTTAATTATGATTTTATGTGTCAATATTTTAAAATGTAATTGAAATATAAATTGCGAGTGATATTGAAAATACAAAATGAGCCAAACAAAATACAAATCTATTTACTAATGCAAATAGTATGAATACGTATATAATGAATACGTAAATAAATTGTATTTTGGTTATTTAGAATTGAAAATGAATACAAATCAAATCTAAATACAAATTATCTTATATATAAAGTGATATTGAAAATACAAAATGAGCAAAATAAAATACAAAATATGTTTTATTGATGCAATTAGGATGAATACCTATATAAAATAAATAAACTGTATTTTGGTTATTTAGAATTGAGAATGACTACGAAATCAAATATAAATACAAAACTTGATGGTATACCATTAGGACGAATACAAAATCAAATCTAAATACAAACTATTTGGTATACAAAGTGATATTGTAAATACAAAATAAGATAAAAACTTTGTTTTACATATGCAATTAGGACGAATACATAAATAATGAATACATAAAAAATTGAAAAAAATTGTTTAAAAGAATAAAAATCTGAAATACATAAATATTTGATGAATATCTAAACAGAATCACATAAAAATTGAAAAATTTGACTGAAAATCCGTAATATATAGAATACGGAATATACACCATAATCGGTGATTTTAAACAGCAAATCAAAATAAATAATGGAAATTCCTTGCCAATCGAGAAATCTCTTGAATTAATAAAGAGATTTCGTTTAACAATCGAGAAAATTTCTTGAATTAAAATATATATTTTGATGAACAATGTGAGCACCTTGAAGAAAGAGAATATTAAAACGTGAAAGGTGGGGTAGAATCGTGAAGGTGAAGAAGGAAAGTTAATGGGTATTGGTTTAATTTTTATTTTCTTTTTAACGGTTATTGGTTTAGAATTTGGTCCAATCTAGGACTGTTTTCATAAATAAAATTAATTTTAAATAATAAAATCTGAATACATATTATTTTCTAAAATATTGCCATTCTGACATATTAAATAAATATTTTAAAATATTATTATTTTAACTAATTATGTTAAGTATTATGACTTAATTGCTAATTTTCCCATTATATTATACAATAGAAACAAGATTTTGTACGTAAATCCAGAAGCAAGGCCCAAAAATCAAGTAGAGTATTACAATTTACATTTACACGGGCAAGTTTCAATTTTTTTGGCTCAGGAATGTTCAATCAAGTTTTTGCACAGATGACCCCTATTTCGAAGTGGTATTTAATTTTTGTCGCTACTTCTTTTTTAATGAAAATTCACTTAATTTCGCAAGTATCGGCATAAGTTTAGAAACTAATGAGAGTCTCATAAGAATAAATTATGTTTCTTAAGACATAAGTTTCCTTAATTATCCTAGCAAGTCTTATCTCTCTCCTTCACTTAAAAATTCTGAAAATAAACTTATATCTTTGATTTATCGACATAAATCATAACTTGTAAGATATATAGTTTTTTGACTTGCTCCAAAATAGTTTATTCATGTTTCTGGTCCTCCTTTCATTTCACGCCAAGGACAGTGGAGATAGCTAACACTTTTGAGTAAATAACATGCTTTTTTTGTTATATTTCCCTTTGATTGTGTCGATCAAGTGCTCACTCTTAGGAAATGAAAAATACTAAATAAATACCAGATGACAGTTTAGCAAATGAAGTCGAAACAAGATACTCATATCCAACAGAAACACAAATAAAATATGTAAACCACTAAAATATAAGTTGACAGAAGAAATGTTCAATTTTGTTCGCTTTCACAACGAAAAGTACCAGATTTAACATTCAAATCCTTTATCAACAGTGCAACACCGCAGAACCTCGATCCCAAAGCTATCTGGTAGTAGGCAAATAAGGTGCAGACACCAGGAACCATACATGTCAAAAGTAACATGTTGAATCTCCAATGGAATTTTATAAAAAATAAAATCAATCCATTTATAATCCTCCAAATTCCATTAGTCGGATTAATGGATCATCTGATCGGAAATGATAACAAAATGCACACGATTTGAAGGTGATTAACCCCCCCTTATGTGGTACATTTTCACTCTTTACATCTACAGCACAAGTTTTTACATGGTGCAAGATCATGAAACTGCAGAGACGCATGCTATGCATGAGGAGATGTGACTATGCACTGGAACGAGAGAAGGAACTGACACAGCAGGCATCTCATACTTACACCTGATTAGTCGTCAGCACTCAGGTTGCTGCCAATTTGATCCATGCAACTCATGTGAACTGATATCATCCTTGTGTATTGACGTCGAGCAACCAAGGTTTACCAATCCAAACCTGGGGCAGTTATGCAACTAAACATGAAAATACAACGATAAATGAAAAAGATGCATACAATCCTCCATCAAACTGCTAGCATTTATTTTAGTATATCCAACAAAGAACGGAACACAGAATAGTAAGATCAAAGAACTACCATGAGTTTCTCATGCCAAATCACACATATCACGTCTACGATTAAAACTTCAAATAAAACAAGTCAGCAGGAGAATACATGCAATTTTAAGAAACAAGACAAAGCTTTCAGTCTAAAACATTAACCAAAACAAGGCTCTTACATGAAAGGAAAAATATCAATGCAGGTAAGATGTAACCGTAACTCAAAATCACAAGATACGGATGATCCGGAAAGGTCCCCGCATAACCAATATCTTTACGGAACATTCCCTATTTGTAAGTGGTAACTCTTGTCTAAAACACTAACTTGATACATAATATAGCAACCACAATAACTATGACTCAACCCTAAGTTAGTTGAGGTCAAATATATGAATCCATTTAGACCTGTCTCAATCCAATATTTAAAAATTTAAGTTCTCTTACACCTGAAGCTATTTACATTCATCACTAGCTTGTACATCTCTACGAGACTAAAAGACTCATTCCAAACATTCTTTTAGAACGAATTACAATAGAGTAATTCATTATGAACATTCTTCATCTCGCATCAAGTGTCTGCTTCAACCCACAAGGAAAACGCTCCACAAGATAATAACACCCCACACTATGGCAAATACATCACCACAAGTTTAACAACCATTATTTTCTCGATCTGTATGTGCACATCTACTGATACTTTTGAATAAGAGCTAAATCTATGCCGGCGGATGCAGGAAACTCGCAAAGGATACAACACAAATCCCCGAATGATTCAAAAACTGTCACTCTGGAAAATTATTCATAATTTTGTTTTTTAATCCTCACTAGCAATCTTGATTACCTTCTCAATGGAAGAGAGCAGCTCCTACTTAAGAGAGTCAACATCCTTTCTTCTAATAGCCTGAAAGTGGGACCAACCCTAGGACTTCCTCCATTCCATTTCCCCAAGTCTTAACTGGATGTAAAGAAGGGAAGCTCGGTGACATTGGACTGCACAAAAGAACATTTCTAATTTTGGACCTAAGGTAATGTGCAAACATGACTAAACCTCATCCAACTACGTAATTAGTATCACCTAGTATGAATCCTTTTCTTCCATTATGCCCTATTCTTCGTTAATTCTATATGGATTTCAAGAGATTGTTCATCTTTTGGAACAAATCTCCTTCCATGTAATTTTAGTTGTATCTCAGCCACTTTTTAACACCGACAATCACCATGTTTTTACACCTACAGACCGGTGCCTAGGGAGGCCAATGTAGGTCATGAACAAACCGTCTCAAAAGACAGTCTCTCCATTTTATCTTATATATGTGTTACTGCACTTATTGCTAAATGTAATCATTTCTGATCGTGTTTACTGCACAAATAATCTTAACATCCACATTTCTATGGCACTCGCCTTGTAGATATGTTGGAGATTAGAAGTTCAATATTCACTATCATATAACCTTGCCAGTCTTACAACCGTGCAGCTCAAGAATGAGCTCAACGCAAAACTAATAACCTAATACTAATCAATCTTCAAGAAACGTGCCAACTAACACAATCTATTGAGTCTATGCCAAAGGGTTCCCTGAACACAAACACGTCGGCAGCAAATTCTTAGGGGAAAAAGCCAATACTAACAGTTTTCTTCTGATGTGTCCCAGTCATATTGCTTAAATAGCAAAAGTGCACGAATAACTCTAAAGCAGCAACAGATTTCAGCATTTACTCTCAAGAGTCAAATGGAAAAGAGAAAACTACACTAAAAATAAAGAGATACATTAGGGCATGCCGAGCCTTACCTACTGGTGAATCTAACTCTAAGATTTAATGATATACCCACATTATGTGAAAATAAAACATGCAACAAGGGTTTAACTTGTAGCTCATGATGAACTAAATTTGCATCTGACAAGACTAAAAGGCATCAAATACAATCAGCTGATTTTCCCAACATTAATAAAATACCTTATCAAAGAAAAGATACTGATATTCAACACAAAATAGTCTTAAGCTACCAAATTAAGGTTTGAACTGTGGTGAACATAAAAAATGTAGTTCAGAAAAGGAATATTCATCTACAAACAATCTCATAATAACTTCTACGCGAGAGACAATCAAGAATATGTCATACAGATGCCATAGAAATAGATCTCTCAGGGATCTGATTCCTCTTGCAAGAATTAATCACATAAGCAGTAAGTGACATCATTCAAAATACAAAATTCATTTGCAATAAGACCACCCTGTAAGCAGCATGATGGGGAAAATATTTTAAAGAACAGTCATTGAGATAAACAGCAATATTCATTTATCAAAGTTGTCAAAGGCACATATTAAGATATTTTCAGCCAGGAATTACAATTGCCTTGAAGGAAAAACTTGGTTTTCATGATAAAGAGTATCTGAAAAGGTACCTATCTCACTGCAAAGATAGAATGTACAAGTTGAACAAAGATAATCATCTAATGTTTTCAGACGACATGATCACAGCAAAGAACCTACTTATTAACTGATGTACCAACTCCCTACCTAAAATAAGTCCCTGCAGCTTGCTTGAACTTCAGCAAATTTTGCAGAGCAACCTGTTGCTTCCCACAACCAAATACCAGTTTGAGTTCTGCACTTCACATTTCACACCTGAATAGGGTTCTCATTTTCTTCTATCTTAAGAGGTGAAACAGGCAATGTTCCTTCATTCTCACCACATCCGGTATTCCCGACCAAAACCCTAACTTCCTTTTCACAGTGACCCTTCTTTAAACTCCCCAAGCTCTTATCATTCTGATTCAAAACATCCCAGAAAAAGTCTGTTAACACACACTCATAATTCGGCATCTTTGCGTACCCAGGGAAATAGTTAATGTCAATGATCAGATACCTATTTCCAACTCTATCATCCCTAATCACATCAAAATTAAAAAGATGCAATTTTGTCACCCGCCTAAGTCCCCTAGCTATATCAGTAAGAAAACTCAAAGGGGGGAATTCAGCATTTTCCAAATTCATCAACTTATAGTATTTATCATCATTCTTTTCAAAATTATTCAAATTCGAAACCTGAGAAAATGGCAAGTAACTCTCTAATCTCCCTAAACCATCCTCCTTCACATCGGGTAAAGACTTCCTTTTGACACACTTCACATAATCACCAACCACATACACCTTAAAAATCACTGCCCCATGATTCACGAACTCCTGTAACACAATAGGTGGTTTCAATTTTCTCAACCCATCTTTGTTAAAAACAAGCAACATTTTGTGCGACTTTGCACTTCCATCAGCCACCAACGGCTTCGCAATCACCGGAAATTCCAAACCTTCACTTTCAAGGTTTATAGCCGACACCATTTTTGCATCATAGATTACAGTTTGCTTAGGAATCCCAAACGAAGCATTTTCACAGTCGATTTCAACTTCCCCCACCGCCTGAAGCATCGAAATCCTGTTATGCAACCGCTCAATCGCTTCAGGAGAATCAATAATAAGCGCCTGAGGAAATTCAGAACCATACTCTTTCAGCTGACGCTTCCAATCATCACCGTCCATTTTATGTAGCACACAATCAAACGGTCCTTGATCAATCAACGGCTTGTCCGTATCGATCTTTATGAGATCAATTCCTCGTTCCTTAGCAAGGTTCACAAGAGAAACTTGAATGAAACTCGCTTGTTTCTTCAGAGCTAAAGCGTATCCAACACTGTATCTCCTCATCGGCTCCGCCATTTTCATACACAAATGACCCGACCCGGCGATAAAAAACAAAGCAATTCAGATAAAGTTGATTCAGTGTTCAAAACAGTTGAATTGAGGAACAAAGGAACCACATTTTTTGTGAATTTGGGGAAAAAGGGTTAGGGTTTTGGTGAATTTGGAGGAATCTGATTCTGGAAACTTTGATACTGATCAGTAAGGGGAAGAAGAAGGAAGTGAAATGGTGAGATTGGGGATATATATATAGGTGGGAGAAGGGGGATTTAGGGCTTGATAATATGACAGGCGTTGAGGTTGAGGTAGACACGTGGCGAATTTTGAGGAGAGCATGTTGATTTTCGCCGCACCAGGCTGTTTGCGGTGAGCCGGTGACGGTGACAGAAGACAACTATAATGGTGTCAAAATAATGACGTCAATATTAGAATTTTATATAATTAATGACGTCAATATAATGTCTATAATTTACTTATATTTTATATATATAATGATTGTTTAAAATGCTAAAATATTACTAGAAAATCAGGGTAAAAACTAATTTGACTTTCGAATAATTAGCTAAAACATTATTACAAATAGAAGTGTTTTAATCAATTTCACTATTTCTTTGTTTTTCTTAAAACTAAACAATGTTATTTTTAATTTTGGACTAACGGGACATGACTCTATTATCCTTTAATCATTTGCATTAATTAGACAAATAATCAGAGTTAGATTCTTTTAGGATAGAGAAAAATGGAATATGATAAAATATTGCTCAACTGGTTATCACTACTACAAAGAATACTCTATTGATTGTGATGTGACTTACTTGGACTGGTTAGCTATTTAAGTACACTTGCATGGTTCAAAATATTACAAAAAGAGAAACAAATTAACAATAAGAGTTGTTATGGATTAATGGATGGGATCATTGGTTCAAGCTTTAGAAATAAAAAATTCTTGAAGAGGGAAGTGACCGACCTCAAAAATGGATCTTGTTGTGCAAATTTAAATTAGTGAGTTACAATATGAGTATCGAAAACACAAAAAAATAATTTAAGTGGAAAAAAGAAAAGGAATAAGTTTAAATTGGCAAAGACTAATTAGGTCATGCAATTGGTGCATTGAGCTTTTTCCTTTTATAAAATCTTTTCTTTTTCGAGTACAAAATTAACATGTACCTAACTTTGGATGTCATGGTAATACATGATCGTCCACGATAATGACATACTCTAATTGATTTGGAATAATATTATAGGTTTATTATTTTTTCTATTTTATTTATTTTCTCATCTTAAAAACGTAATAAATCCTATCCATCTAATGTCATAAGTCTCAACGCACACTATTCTAACATTAATTTCCGCTTGCATATGTTCAACTAGTTGAATATGAGCTTCGGATTGACCATAACTACATGAATTTGAATAAGGTTGCAGATCAACTCGCAAACTATATAATATTGTCATATGAAAAGTCACATTCACAATGGGTACTATTCTAATATTATTTATGCATGATTGCATGTAGATATATGCTCAATCAATTTGATATGATTTTGACTTGAACATCACGGCATATATTGAACGTTTTGTCAAAAAAAAAAAATAGGAACTTCGTAGTGTAGAAGCATTACTATATGTAGCGATCATATATATATAAATAAAGAAAATTAGGAATAAACTTGAGAATATTATCAAAGATGCGAAAGAGAAAGATCTTTAGAAAGATTAAAAAGAACAACTTTTTTTTATTAAGAGACATGTGATTAGTGATTGGTGACAAATTCCTTGATTTTATTGAAATAGATAGACATGAAAAGGACGTGTTACATCAACAAGTTGGGGGTGTTTTGACTTATTTGTACAACAATTAATTATTGACAGGTTTATGACGTAAAAACTTAATCGATGTTTATATTATATTAATACAATTTGTCATAGTTAAGTAAAAGAATTCTATATTCATATACATGAGATGAATCTATTAGTTTGATGAAATTATTCAATGCAGATAAGATTTTTCTTCAAAAAATTGTAAATTCATGATTCTAACTCGTCTTTTCTATAGAAAACAGAGCTCGAAAGAGATTTTTTTGTTGTGTGTGCGTGTCTTCCATCTTTCTTGGCATGTTGATACAACATTTCTTTCATTGTATGTGGGAATACTACACTTTAAATCTCAAGTTGAGTGGAATAAGGTCCTCTTCATCATCTTTTACAGGTGAAATATTTTGAAAAGGAATAATAGGGAATTAATTTTATTGTGCAAGTGAAAATTGTTGAAAACTGATCTACAAAATTGACAAACTGGTTCAACGAAAGTTTTTTTTTTTTTTTTTTAATTTCATGTAAGGTGTCTGATATCCACGTCAGAGCATAATATTTTGCATCAGGGTCAGACTAACTTCAAATATACGCATTAATGCAGGATCCATTTCTGAAAACAGCAATTTCAACGAGATTTATTCAATACATAAGGGCTCAAACCTAATATCCTTAATTAACGACGAAGGAATCTTAACCATCTCAGTACGATCCATATTGATACTCAAAGTTGTTTTGTTACCATTGCCGAAAGTTGTCCCAAAACTTTTTTTTTCAATAGTTGTCCCAAAACTCAAAAGTACCCCAAAAAAGGAAAATGCGTTAGAATTTTGCTACATTAATATCTGAGAATATTACACTATACATATAAAATTAAATGTTCATTTGGAGTGTTAAAGTTTTTAGTTTTATTCGAATATATATCCGAAAAGAATAATGAGAAATTCTAAGAAGAGAATCAATGTATTTAACTTTAACGTGATTGCGGTTAGCACTTCTATTTTTTGAATTAAAATTTATATATTTTAAAAATATATATAAAGTAATACCATATTTATAGTACTATTTTTTTTATTGTAAATATATATTTACGAGAATCGTATTCAAAATAATTTGAGACTCCAAAATTTAAGTTTTTGATTATGATGAACTCCTTCTATTCCTCTAACTTCATTCCCAATTGTAGTCTGTGTATATTATTATAGGTGATCGTACTTTTATATATATTATCATGCCACTTGTTAGTTGTGATATGTGATATATTCAAAATCTAGACGTCAAAATAATTTAAGTTGAGAATATTGAATATATTATATATATATATATGCTTCACGTATATATAGGACTAGACTTGATTTTAAAACTGTAAATTTTACTCAATTACCCTCTCTGGTTCTATATCAGGGGCAGAGCAAATGTGTATGTTATAAATTTGATCGAACCCAATAATATTGATTTAAATTTTATATTTATCTTTCAGAGATTATTAAATATTTATATAAGTTATTCATTTACAACTAGTAATACTAATAGATTCTAATCTTAACTTTATAAATTTAAATTCTAACTTCAATATTATTTGTCGTACTTTTTTGACATAAGTCTCTTTCCTAAGAAAATAAGGTTGAGATATTTACGTGCAACTCATATTTTAATGCATAATAATTATTTCTATTCCGTGAACTCTTCAATTTCCTCTTTTATCTATGCATGTATTATTTTATTTTGAAAGGAATGATTAACATACAATTAATATAATTATTAACTAAATCACATGTTAAGAGATCCGCAATATCTATCTCCAAAAGCTTAACACTTTTAGGGTGTGTTTGGTATGAAGGAAAACATTTTCCGGAAAATGTTTTTCAACTCTCTAGTAAAAATAAAAGATATTTTCTCAAAAATATTTTTTATTCATAAATTAAACACTAAAAAATCTTTTTTGAAAAATATTTTTTACTCACCAACCAAACATGAGAAAATAAGTAAAAATTGTACTTGTTTTCTAGAAAAACATTTTCCTTCATACCAAACACAACCTTAGGTTCGATCCCTTAATTCCCATTAGAATATTTTGTGATGATAATCTTTAATTATTTATTAGTTGATTAAGAAAATTCTCCATAATCACGTGGGAATTAGATTTTGATTGACAACTACAATAGTAATGCCCACTACAAACTTATGGCTCTCATCCATTTAGGATAATGCTCCTCAATTATTTTATTTTTTGTATATAAAGTTCTCTAAAACTAATTTAATTTGTCCTCTAAAGTTCTCTCCCTTTGTCCATGGTGAGCATGTGTTAAATATTGTCACTTCTACTTTTAGGTAAAAAGTTAGATCTCGTTTGATTCACGGATTAAATTATTCTGAAAGTATAATTTTGAGATTATAGCTTTTGACCTAATATTTTAGCAGAGATGTGGTATAAATAATCTCAAATTTAACAATATAAGGTGAGATATTTCATAATTAAGTTTAAGCTAAAAGTTAATTTTATTTGGTTGAAGTTATAAAATTTATTGCCGTCAAATCTCAACCAATCAAAATAAAAAATTATTTAAATTTAATCCTGAAATATCTCATAATATCCCGCGTACTTAATTGAAGTCTTGCCCTCATGTGAAAGTCAGATAACTGTCATAATTTGTTAAAAGAAAAGGAATTAAAAAAAGGGCAAGGGGGGGGGGGGAGGGGAGGAGGAGATCGTGCTACTACAAATTTCTGACGGACCCCAGCA
The DNA here is from genome assembly GCA_029582685.1 of Solanum piurae. Classification (NCBI taxonomy): domain Eukaryota; kingdom Viridiplantae; phylum Streptophyta; class Magnoliopsida; order Solanales; family Solanaceae; genus Solanum; species Solanum piurae. The sequence continues at coordinate 15,881 of JAJOOO010079472.1, read as the reverse complement.
CACAATTTAAATATGTTGATAGCTAGCCAACTTTATTTCCTAATGAGATTAAAGTGTTTCTTAAAAGATGAAACGTCGATATCTGAAATCTTATTAAATGAGAACTTCGAAGATAAAAATTATATTTGACACAAAGTTCTAAAAATTTGAACTCTTAAAGTTAAAAATATTTGTTTAGTCAAAGCAAATAAAGTAGAAAATGACTCAAAATACTTATATTCTTACACAAAATAGAAACAAAGGCTATCTTATTTACGTTTTACACCTATTTTTTTTGCGTAAAAAACCTAACTAATTAGAAATTAAGAAAAACGAATCATTTAACTTTTTAACAAGTGTATATGCCAAATAGTTGGTGTAATTTTTATCACAATTTATTTGATTTGACTTTGAAATGGACCATAAGGGCAATAGTAAGTTGGAAATTGAGGAATAGTTATAACAAGCTAGCTAGCTAGAGCCTAGAAGCAATAAAGATAAGGTCGAATTTTCTTAGAGCATATGCTTTTTGTGCACAAATAATGCTTCTTAACTTATTTAATCAGGAAATTCGGGATTTGAAGATTGCAGAGACATCATTATGATGCTAGTAAACTTTCAATGATAATTAATGAATAATATCGTATTCGATTGATCATAGTGTTGTGAGCAATAGTGAAAATACAAATATATAGGTCAAAGATTGTGAGATCTACCTGGGGTAATGGTTATGGAAGAAGCAGCTTCAACGAACGCCCCAAGGTGTACTTTTGTTTGTAAGGATGCACAGTTGAATATATATATATATATATATCCGTTCCTCAAAATATATGTAGATATATATCCATAATTTTTTTTGAAGTTAACAAAGTGCACGTATATCCTTACCTATACAAGTGTATCCGCCTCTGAACGGAAGATATATTAATTGAAACCTCAAAACTAAAATGTTGCCATATCTAAAGGCACTACAACAAAAACAATTTTTAGCGGCAATAAATAGACACATTAAGAAAGAGTATTGAAGTCTTTACCGGCATTAGTTAAGTGTCATTAGATCCAATGTCACCAAAGCCTTTAGGGACATATACAAAGAGTGCTAATTTCCGCTAAAAATACATATTTAGCTGTAATTGCTAATTAATTGCCGCTAAAGCTCATTTTTTATGTAGTGAGGGTTCTATTTTTGTTTTAGTTTATAAATCATTTCAATAGTGAATACATGTTTAATCTGAATACAAACTTTCAAATCTCAATTTGAGATATGCAGTTGTGAATTTGACAAAATGTAAAACAACCCAAGTAGATCTGTGTTTAGAAAAAAACACTAATTAGTTGGAATATATCATAATTTAATCACCAAATAACTTACATAAGGTATGGTATATGATAATTAGAGTCTTAAGATGGGCTAAATTTTTTTATGACAACATACAAATAAGTATTACTCCCTCCGTTTCATAAAGAGTGACCTGATTTGACTTGGCATAAAGTTTTAGAAAATAAAGAAGACTTTTGAATCTTGTGGTCCTAAATTAAAGTTATGTCAAATGTACTAAATTGTCCTTCAATCTTGTGGTTTTAAACATGTCACGTGGAAAGCTGAAATTAAAATGTTACCAAAAAAAGAAAGAGATCATTCTTTTTAAAACAGACTAAAAAGGAAATGACGTCGTTCTTTTTGAAACGGAGGAAGTATGAGATTTGAATGTCAAAAGAAACTCCTAATTTGGTCTAAATAATGTGTTAAATAAGGGAAGAAAAACTATACTAAACTACCCAAAATAAACACTGAATTAAGTTGCCTGGTATGATTGATTCCAATTACTTGTGAGAAATTATATAACATTTTCCAATTAATCAAGTATTGTGAAAGAGCAAAATTATAAGTGAATTAGAAGTATAACAAATGGGTATACCATTATTAACTGCCATCAAATGCTATTCATAATAGTTATCTCGTAATCAACTGGTAGGTATCATCACTTACAATCATCAGTATCAACTACTATTACAGTTGACTGATAATCATCACAAGTCATAATTCACTATATATCGTCAACTACCATCATTATTGATCACTATCATTAGTTATCACTATCGTCTACCGCCAGCTACTTTCCGCAACACAACCATTAGCCAACATCTCTCCAATTGACACCCACATACACCGCTAGTTTTTTTTCATACATAATTGCTTTTGAAATGTGAAATAACCAAAGTAGAAATTTTTGGTTGAAACTTGAAATGGACTTAGGGAAGGCCCAACCTGGTCTTGAGGCTTTGTAATCCACGAAGGGCGCAAATTTACGAGGAGTAGCCTTTAAAAGGCTAATGTTTGATTATTGGCCTCTTTGAAAAGTTGTGCAAATAGCCAAATATATACATTCGTCAAGAATTTCTCCTTTTTCTCATAAAAATTGAAAGACTCAACACATTTTTGTGATCATTTAGGATTGATTTTAATTGAAGAACATTATTATTGAGTTTGAAGAGTTAGGTTGCGTATTGGATTAGTAGAGGTGTAGTGTTATCTCGTTGTGCATAGGTTAGGGCTTGTTTATGTTGTGTATTGTGTTTCGATTATAACGTTATTTTTCGAATTAACGGTTATGTTTTTTTCATTATTTTCTTTTTCTTTTACTTGAGTTTGATGTAATTGAGCTGAATTTTTTTTTAAAACAGTCTCTCTGCCTAGAGTCATATCTAGGATTTCGAGATAATGGGTGCACTATTAATAAAAGGTTAATTTAAGATATAAATTTGATCGATTCGACATTTAAGTTCTTATTACTGAAGATCGTTAAAATTTCACTATTATAAGTCCAAAACTAATTCTTATATATATATTCGAAATAGGCTAAAAGGTAAGTATGAAATTAGGAAAATTATTTATTTTGAGGAAGCACTAACAGTTTATTCATTGCTAATTTGCGGTATCGCCTTTGCCTTTCTTCAGTTGCGCCTGTTTTTGACTTCGATTCGCTAGGATGGTCCTTCATTTCTATGGCAAAACAACACATTCACTATGTGCTCTCTGAAATCAACTTTTCAGAGGTTCTCTTTTGCAAAGGAACATAAAGGTATGCCTTTTGTCTTTGCTGTGTTGAGTTTTCTTGTTCTAATGCATCTTTCCGTCTGTTCAATGTTGTATTTGTTACTTTACATTGTTACCTTCGGTTTAAACCTAATGTTATTTCGAATTGGGGAAAATTTGTTATTGAAACCATCCTAGGGTTATAGCTGCAAGGGACTTTTCAGATTATTGTGTACTTCACATTTGAGTGTGGTGGGTTTAAATTTGAAAATATTTCGGTCTCATGCTTCGATTTCCAATGAAAGATTTAGCTTGCTTCTGCTTATAATTTTGAGTTATTTCGTGATTAGGTCCTAAAAGATCAACCAAAAGACTGGTATTTTTACTTCTGATGAATTTTACTTCTACGTTTAACAGGAATAGACGAAAAAATAACAATTTCAAAAAATACCTTCCGTTTAAACCTAATGTCATTTCGAATTGGGGAAAATTTGTTACTGAAACCATCCTAAGGTCATAGCTGCAATGGGTTTTACAGCTTCAACTTGAAACTACATAGAGGGTACCTGTAGTAATGAAAAGAGGTTCGTTGTGAAGTTCACAAAGTTTTGCTCTTAGTGGGTTGTTATTTTAGGTGACGATATCATTCTGAGTTAGTTTTTTTGCATTGTAAGTGCAATCAATAAACTACTCTCCGGTTCTCTCTGTTTTCTACTTCGCTGTTACTCTTATTGGTCTATTAAGACTCTGAGTCTCAGACATTAATTGACCTGCCCAGCGTTATCCAAAAGAACATAAAAAACATTACTATTTCTCTTACAATACATAGATGGTGTTAGTTCAGGTAGGATAAGAAAAAGAGGACAACCAACTGTTCACGTGTTAAACTCCCAAAAGAGTTATTAAAAATGATACATGGATGATGATAGTTCAGGTAGGAAAAGAAAAAGAGAACAACCAACTGTTCACGTGTTAAACTCGCGAAAGAGTTGTTAAATATGATACATGGATGGTGATAGTTTAGGTAGGAAAAGAAAAAGAGAACAACCAACTTTTCACGTGTTAAACTCACGAAAGTGTTATTAAAAATGTTACTTTACATTACTATCTTCTTTTCAGCCGAGAAAAAAATCATTAATTGCATCCTTCTTCTAGGACAATTAATGTGTAGAATTGAAATCTTGCTAACACTTAACAAATGTGATAATTCAAAATAGGAGAACAACAAAGGCAGAAGAGATGTAACAAGTTCACAGTTAATGAAATGTTTTGTAAGGTATTGATTTAGTGAAAGTTTCAGTTTTAGGAAATGTAGCACAATTTAGAAAACAATCGATTGAAAAGAAAGTAGGATAGTAAATTTTGACATAAGTAGTCAAACTTTGGTTTGTTTGTAATTTGTGTTTGTTTGGACTGACTTGGGTATCACTTTTACACCTCGATCTCTTTCAATTAACTTGGGAGTAAAAAGATCAAAACTTTGCAAGACAAATGCATCATTTTGAAGATTTAGACAATGTAAATAGCTCCACTGTTGCAAAGTGTGTTACATGCCAGTGGTTAGATCGATAGGTTACCTTCCGGTTGTCTCTGTTTTCTACATTGTCGTCACTCTTAGTAGTCTGTTAGGATCTAGATATCTGTCAAATTTTACTAAGGAATTATTAAAAATAATGAAAAAGTAACACCCATAGGATGGATTACTAACTACAGAAAGTAGGAAGATATCAAATCTTGATTGTTACCTGGATATAGTGCAAAAAATTGAGGAAAAATTACAGAAAAATGAATCAGGTGATACCTGAAGGGGCAAAACCATAAAGAGTAACAGAGGAGATTTTGGCTACGGGAGTACCTGTAGAGGCATCGCTTCGACTCTCAGTCTGAAGCATTAATTGACCTGTCCAGTGCTATCCAAAAGAACATAAAAGACCATCACTCTTTCCCTTATGATACATAGATGGTGATAGTTTAGGAAGGAAAACAAATTATTCGCGGGTGAAACTCGCGAAAAAGTTATCAAGAATGATACGTACATAGTGATAGTCAAGTAGGAAAAGATAAGGAGAACAACCAAATAAACGGCTGTTCAATACGCGAGTGCAACATAATTCAACAAGAAAGAAGAGTTTTTTTTATTTGTAGCACAAGTTAAAGCAGCTAACCAGAAAGAGCAACAAGCTCTTCTTCATTAAAGCCTACCTAATGTGTCAACATATATGTTTGTCTCTGCCATGAACCTGTTATTTGCACTTTTTTTTTTTGATATTTTCCTTGAGATGGAGTTCATCAAGTTCTGCTCGTAGTAAGCTGCCATTTGACTTTTCTGCTAATTAGAGTGACTTTAAAAATAAAATCATTGTTTAAATTTTAGTTATGACTGATACAATGGATGGTTACTTGACCTTCTGTAGGATTTTGGAGCTCACATTTTTCCAGCTAAGGAAACAAAGGATACACTCTTCACTGGCAAACGTAAGTTCCTCCATTTCTGTGTTCTACATATTTACTTATATTAATATAATATAATGTTCTGTTCTTTATTTTATCGAAATAACTCTTTGTGCCTGGACCCTAACTGGATGCTAAGATTTTACCTTGAATAAAAGAATTTTACTGAATATTTGCTTCCAGATGTCTGACACCAAACGCAAAATGGATGCACTCTTAAATGCCCAAACAAGTGCTGCCAAAAAAGAAGCCAAAAATCTTAGAAGTCGAATTGCTTACCAACAAATGCCGCCTGAAAAAAAGACCGCTCTTCTAGCACGATGCCATGCAGAATATTCTGCTCGAACGCGTGCTCTTTCCCAAAAACTTCCTGTTGTCCATCTTACACAGCTTGATTCTGACTGTCAAACTATAACTTCACTGCAACCTAATATGTTCGCTCAAAATAAACCTTCCGCTGCTACCTCGCAGGCTCAATCAATTCAATGTGACAATGTCTATGAAATAGGTGAGTACCGATTAAAGTTACTCACAAATAATAATTGAACAATTACCTTACACCTATTTGTTCTTATCCCTAATCGTTTCACCTGGAATACACCCTTTGATTCCCATATTAGGCATCAACAATGAAAAAGCTAACAAAATATACCACATAATTCCCATCCACCTACTAAATTCGGCCCTTGATTTTACATTTCGACTGCCAAAACAAAATGGCAACGGAATATACCACATAATTTCCACTCCCCTAAACTAAGCCCTCAGTGTATCTCCATTCTGGAAAACCAGATAAGAGAAGAAGAATCCTAAAGCAAAATGGATGATGACCTTCTTAATGCAGAAACTTCCTTGAAGTTTATAGAGGAAACAATTGTTAAGAAACATACTCTTAGAGTAGAGAAAATTCAAATTGTACTAGATTTTCCCAAGTCCACATTCAATTAGTACTAAATCAGAGGATAAAGGATGAGATTGAATGCCATTTTGTTTTATTTTCTTTGATGAGTCATTGCTGAATATTAATTACATATTGTAGGCATCATCATAAATAGAATTTCCATATCCAATACAGTCAATGTTTAAACCCTTAGAAGTGAAGACATCATCTATCCTCCTTAAGAGTCCAATATATAGGACATCAAAATTTGATTATCGAACAGTCTTGCAAGACGAACCTTTATTTTCCCAGCATTTGTTTTTACACCATCATTAATAAGCTAATCCAATATAAAACATTAGGAAAAGAAAAGGAATTAATTTTTTGGTGAAATTAACTAGTTTTCCTCTTTCTCATAGCAAATCGATTTTTTGGACAATCGTGATTGAAGTTGAACTGAATTGGATTGGCAAATTGAGTTGGATTAAGATTTGATATTGAATTGTGGTTTGTGAATTTAATTTAACTCGAGATTGATGCTATCATTGATTGTGTTCACTATACAAAAACTCATCTAGACGATTGTGAAGTAAATTATGTTTGTAATAATAGTTTGATACTAAATCATTATTCTGCGATTGTTTTTAATTTTATATTGTTTGGTTCTAAGTCTTTATGACTGGAAAATGCTGTGGAACACCGGGACCCTAATTTCCGTGTCTGCTTTTTCTATTAAACACATTTGAATTTTTGTATCAATCTGAAGTTGGTGTATTATCTTATTGTTGAATATTCCAGGAAAAGAAATGTCTCTGCTTATAATGATGGAGCTTAAATTTGGTTACTGATAAACCAAATTGGAGAAGCTATCATGACAATTCTTGAAGAAGTTCTCGAATCACATGTAATGGCTAAGTTCTGAAATCTCTGCACTGGTCATTTGAAGGTATGCTAAAAAGGTCGAAACTTTTGATTCACATACGTGAAGAGCTAGGATCTCTGAATAGGAACCCTACATTTGCATTTTGTACTTGTGTGACTGATGACAAGTGTGATAATGCTAAAGCAAGGGGCGATGGGTCGGAGTCTGAGAATGAATGGGAAAGATTGCTTAAGCCTTTTGACTTCAAACAACTCCAAAGATCACTCAATAAAATTACCCCGTATCAGCTCAATAAATTATTGGCACTCCCTTTGGATGTACCAACATCGATGGAGCTATTCCAGTGGGCCGGTAGCCAAATGAGCTATTGCCATTCATTTGATGTCTACTATACTTTAATTGATAAACTTGGAGCTGCCAAGGAATTTAAGATTATAGATAGATTGTTATTACAGATGAAAGATGAAGGGGCAGTTTTCAAAGAGTCCCTCTTTATTATGATAATGAGGCATTACGGAAGAGCTGGTTTACCAGGGCAAGCAACTAGAATACTTTTGGATATGTGGAATACTTTCTCTTGTGAACCCACTTTTAAGTCATACAATCAAGCGTTGGATATTCTGTTAGCCGGAAATTGTCCCAAAGTTGCTCCAAATGTATTTTATGAAATGTTGGGGAAAGGTATTTCTCCTTCTGTATTCAGTTTTGCTCGGGTGATACAAGCATTATGTATAGTCAATGAGGTAAACTCTGCTTGTTCACTTCTCAGAGACATGACAAAACATGGGTGTGTACCAAATTCAGTGATTTACCAGATTCTTATTCATGCACTTTCAAAGTCTAATCGGGTAAATGACGCGTTAAAACTTTTGGAGGAGATGTTTCTTATGGGTTGCATACCCGACGTCAATACTTTCAATGACATTATCCATGGGCTTTGCCGAGCTGATAGGATTCATGAGGCTGCAAAACTGGTTGATCGGATGCTTCTTCGAGGTTTCACCCCCGATGCTATAACTTATGGCATTCTGATGCATGCTTTATGTCGAACAGGGCGAGTAGATGAAGCAAAGGTTCTTCTCAACAAAGCACCTGAACAGAATAATGTCCTCTTTAATACGTTGATCAATGGCTATGTGACTAATGGACGAGTTGATGAAGCAAAAACCATTCTGAATGAGAACATGTTGATTAAAGGTTATCAACCAGATGTTTATACATACAACATTCTAATTCGAGGTCTTTGCAAGAAGGGAATTTTGTCTTCGGCTCATGACGTTGTAAACGAAATGTCATCCCAAGGTATCCAGCCCAATGCAATTACGTACACAACCTTGATTGATGGCTTCTCCAAGGCTGGCCGCCTACAGGAAGCTTATGACCTTGTTACTGAGATGTCAGCAAAAAGTCTCGGCCTAAATATAATGGGTTATAACTCTCTTATATCAGCTTTGAGTAAACAAGGAATGATCCAACAGGCATTAGAAATTTTTGGTGATATGTCAAGCAACGGATGTAAACCAGACATTTTTACATTCAATGCTTTGATTTTAGGCTTTTGCAAGATTGACAAGATGGATGAAGCTTTGGGGATATACCGAGATATGTTCCAGGAAGGAGTTATTGCTAATACAGTTACCTACAATACATTGATTCATGATTTCTTGAGGAAAGGTAAAACCCAAGAGGCGCTTAAGCTTGTAAATGATATGTTATTCAGAGGATGTCCCCTTGATGAGATCACATACAATGGCCTCATAAAAGCACTTTGCAATGATGGAGCAGTTGAGAGAGCATTAGGACTTTTTGAAGAAATGATGGGAAAGGGATCAAAACCTAATCATGTAACGTGCAACATCTTGATCAACGGCTTTTGTAGAATAGGTAAGGTTCAAAATGCCCTTGAGTTTCTGAGAGACCTGATACATCGTGGATTGACACCTGATATAGTCACATATAACAGTCTAATAAATGGCCTTTGTAACAATGGTCGAATTCGAGAAGCTCAGAACCTCTTTGAAAAATTAGAACTTGAAGGAGTTTGTCCTGATACTATCACTTATAACACCTTGATTTCTTCCTATTGTAAAATGCGCATGCTTGATGATGCTTATAGCCTGTTTACTAGAGGCATAGCTGTTGGGTTCATTCCCAATAGTGTCACATGGTACATACTAGTTAGAAATTTTGTTCGAAAGAGTTATGAGTCAGTTACTACTTTGACTTAAGGTAAGTCAATTTGAACAAGAACCTGAATTTCTGAACATGATTATATTCGTGTTGTTGTTCTTCTTCTTATTTTTATCATTCTTTTGTCGTCTGTTAAAAAGAACAGACAACATATTTCAGAAATTGTCTTGAAACAAGTGTCTTTCTTTTTCCTTAATGCTTGTGATTCGTGTCTTCGGTGTCCAGTATAATAGAAGAGTTCTTTGTGATTTTGTGCAAAGAATCATGTGAAACTTGAACTTTTGTTATAGCTTAACATTGTTTAGCTGATATGAAGCAAGCCAAGGATAACTGTTGGGGGTAAACTAGACCCTTTTTTTCTGCCCTGATTATTGGCTCTATTTTATGCATCAAGTTGGGATGTATCAGATTGTGCAATAAGAAAATTACATAAATATTTGGTCTACCCTGCATGGCCTGCATTTTCATTGAGAATTAATTAGCCTTTTGGGCAGTGACAGAGCCAAAAATTTCACTAAAAGGTCATTCAACGTATGGTATATATCTATATGACCTATTTATACAGTGTAATTTACATATGTCAATTGACTTCCCTCGAACAAGAGTAGCTTTGCCAGATTTTTTTGACAAATAAAATAAAAAATGCTTTCATTGAGAGTTGAACTCAAGACCTCCCGCTTACTAAACGGGTGCTCTAACCAACTGAGCTATGAAAGCTGGTTGACACAAAACTGGAATAAAAATATATAATAGTAAACTAAAAAAAATGATGTCAATTTTTCTTAGCCCTATATATGAAAATATTAATATTCTCAATTATTTTGCCAGACTGTTTCCATCGTAGGAATGCCACAATAATGTGAGGAGGACCACACAATAACCCTTTTAATGTTGTCAAATTAATATAACTACGACCTTACAATACAACCTACGTTTTTCATGAAGTATTTATTATGTATATATGTATAGGTGGATATAAAAGTAAATGAGAAATTTTAGTAACTCAGTTGGTTGAGTAATTGAACTTTTACCTTTTTTGAAAGGTTCGATTTCTCCATCTCATGATCCTTTTTTCCTTGCTCCTACCACATACACCAATTTAATTTTGTTATAAAAACAATACAAAAGTAAAATTTGAAATGTAGTTCTTATTGTCTCAATTTCGTCAAGGCAGTTCGACGAAGATAGAAACAGTCTCCGTCCTGAAAACAGAAGGAAGGAAAGTTTGCCAATACTCACTGATTGATCTAAAGTGAGCTACGAAGTTAGTCTTTTTGGATCAACTTACTTCAAAGTGCCCATTTGTTAATTTCTTCTCATCAGTGATTATGTACTAGGGTTGTATGAACATGAAATTATTGGATACATATATATCATATAGTATCTATTTTACCAAATTGGATGGATAAAAACAAAAGATTTACTCTGTGTGCTAAACTTATCTTTAGTAAACTTTAGGCTAATGTACAAAAAATTTCTTAGAAAGGAATAAAACCTGAAAAGAACATGTGAACATCACTATTTGTTAGTGGATTTATTCATGATTTTTATGTCATAAATTGTCTCATGCTTTGTCATGTATATATTGCTGTAGTAAAGTGTGCCACCAACCACACCTAGCTATATATAATCCATTTTTTCTCAAAATCTCTTAAAACTCATTACACAATTTGCAATGTGAAAATTACTTGTAAATATTAGAGAGAATATTCTTTTTCATTTTGATTTCTCACTCGGTGTTTCGTATATGTTCTAGGGTCTAATTTAGTTTTATGCTGGAAAGTCTTATTTTGAAAAGTAAACCGCTTCCTATTAAAGATGTTTTCATATTCAAAACTTGAACTTAAAACATCTTATTAAGAATGAAAATATACTTATCATTTCACTACAATGATATTGAAGAGAAACAGTTAAGAAAATTTATAACAGTAAATCGATTATTCAAAATTTAATTAGTGACATTAATGTTGTCCATTTTTTTGTATCACTATTAATGTTTGGTTTACTATGTCAGAGTTGATCCTAAAGTTATGGCCTTATGGATATATATTAATACGTAATCTGACTAGTGACTAGTTTGATCAAATCTTCTTATATAAAAAACATATGTCATTCTCTTTTTCATATTTTACATCACAAACATTTTTCTATTAGGAATCTTATGTCTAATTTGTATTAATTACTTTAATTATATTAGTCGTAATTTGTAACTGTGTATTGACAATACATTACCAGGTGAACAATTGGATTACTATGAATCTAGCAATTTAAGTTTGCTTGTATTGTATTATTTGATTTACATATCAAAATTTATAACGTTCTAGATTATGCAGGATTATATATTATATATCAAGATTCTTTTCATTCGTTCTTTATAGGAGCAGAGCTGGAAATCTGTGTACAGATTCGATCGAACTCAATAACTTTTGCCACTATTTGTATTAAGAAGTTTATCAAATATGTACAAATATTTTTATAACCTAGTTATTAACACTTGAAATCATCATTATAAAAATTCAGAATCCATAAAATTAAAATTCTTTTTTCGTCTTTGGTTCTTTACGATATATATTACTTTACTAATGTTCAAGTCTTGTGAAATGATCCTTGTTCAATCATATGAAATTTCACGTACCCCATATTGTTCGAGTCAGAATTTAAGCTAGTAATACTTTTAACTACGAGTCTTTCGCTCATGCACTATTTAGTTTTGACGATTGTGATGATTTTCTTAAGAGTAGTTAGCTCTAGATCATTATGATTAATTATCTTGTTGCTTGTAACGTGGTTTTAGACCTACCTAATGACAGGTACACTTTTTATAATTAGTTTTTTAAGGAGAAAATGAAAGGATATATATTAATTGCTTTCAAGCAAATAATGGCAAAGATTAGAATAGTGATTTGTACTTCATATTATAGTGTTTGTCTCACGTCAATGTTGGATACTTCTTTTGGATTTGTGTTATGATTGTTTAATTAAATAACCTTAAGCATGTGACACGCAATTCTTTGAAATGTGAAATACTCCCATCACCATTTATGTGACACTTTTTAAATTTCGACAGTTAAACAAGTCTCATTTTATAACAATTTTTTATATATTTAAGAAAAAACTGAGAAATTCTATATCAAAATTAAACTACTATTTGACTTTCAAAATTCGAATAGTGCCACAAATCAACACGGAATATATATATCACATGAGTTCACACGCAATTTCAGGAAATTAAGAATTAATATATTGTTACAACAAAACTACATGTTACTTTCATTTCAGAATTTCAATTGAAAATACTCTGCTAGCTGAATAATCAATTGGTTGTAAATTTCTTAAAACATTAATCAAAATTATAAACATAATTCTTTGGATTATACTGAAAGATCCAAATAACTCTGAGCTACTTAATATTAAATTCAAGTAAAGAAGATCTATGCAATATTGGTTTTATTTGTCGAGGGTCCATTTCAAAAATTGATTGCTTTTATGTGTTATAAATAAAAATGGGATTACACCCCTTCCTTCAATTTATTTATCTTACTATTTGAATAGTTAAAAAAAAGATTTATCATAATATTTAAATATTTTATATTGTTAGCACCTCCACCCCCCTCCCTAATTTTTTTAAATCTTCATTATTATTTGGATAATTATATATTTTTATATTTTTAAATACTTTCTAAATGTATATTTTGTATTATTAAATATTATAACTTATAATACTTCTTTTTATGTAGTTTTAAAATCTGTAGGTTGTATTTAAAAAATATGAAGTTCCTATATCTGAATCACATTGACTATTAGATATTTTGATTCACATACTCTGAATCAAGCCAAATATATTAGTTAATTGGTCCCTTTAAAATACCATTAATTAACAGGTCCACAATATATCAGTGTGAGACTTCAATTTAATCAATAACCCCTACCCCCACGCACCTAGAAAAAGGATTCTCAGTTTCATTTAAAAAGTTGCGTAATATATTACTATTCAATTAAAAATCGTACATAGTCTAGTCTAAGTAATTAAAATTATTTAAATATTTTATTTTTTTGGGTGAAATTAATTTAGATATATGGACTTTTCTCATTCTTTTTCCATCATTTAAAAGCAGCTAGCCAGAACTAAAAGAAATAAAGATATAGCGTAGATGTCGATAAAGTGGCAAGGACAGAAATTTCATTAAAAATGTCCAATTTTTTTTTCTTATATATATATATATATACTTCGTTCAATATTCAATATATCTAATATAGTTTTTTAATGGAGATAGTTGATTGACTATCCTAAGTTATATATGACTACGCAACTGATCATTGATGAGCTAATAAGACGAAAAGGCATAACAGAGAAATCAGAATAAATTGCATAACTTGAAAGTGATCAAACATTAGAAGAATCTCTCTTTATCTCATATGCCATATCATGTGGTCATTCAAGGAATTTTTGACCAAAATAAGTCATTGTTTAAATCAATTCATCAAAATAGTATGTTTTTAATTTTTTTTACGAAACTAGTATAAACGTAGTCCACAGTAACGTTTTATGCTTTATTTTATTTTAAAAAAATTAATGAGAAAAAGACAGACTGCTAACGGCGTTAAATAATAATACGTAACTGGGAATCACGTTTTAACTCTAATACGTTATTGGAAATAACGTTTTAAGCATATATCTTTTAATCCTATACTAGAATTTAAAAAAACCCAATTTAGTTGTACTAATTGGAGAAGAAAAAATGGGGAGATTCACGGAAGACCCAAAAAAACCATCTTTTTTCTCCTAACCCACCTTCAGGTTGCAATTATGGTGATCAACAAAAACCCATCTTCTTCCTCTTACAGAATTGACGCTTAATCTTTACTCAATTTGAAACCCTTTTGTTCTATACAAGATATTTGAAAGTTTTGTTCGACTACTGAAGATTAGACACACTACAAGAGATTGGAGTTTCTTCGAAAATTTGAAGGACGTCTGCAGATTTGCTTTAAAAAGGGTCAAAAACCTTTGAAAAAGAAGAATTTTTTTGTTATTAAGGTAATTTTGTCATCACTGATATAGTTTATCTTATAGTTGATGAATTTGTTGTTTTCCTTTTTGTTAAAAAATGACATTTTAGTTTCTGTTTTCCCCCTTTTTATGAGAATAAGAAATTATATGTACATGAAATTATTTGAGTGATGATATTCAATTTCCTCAACAGTTGCGACTCTTATAGAAAAGCTTATATTTTAATTGATATGTTTGAAAATGTTCGTGGTGAAGCATTTGAGGAAAGTTTCTAAGTTACGTTATACTTGAGTTTGATTTGCTTTGTTAGTTTGGTTCATTATTTTAAAAATAATTACTTCTGTATAGGTATTTCTTTTATGGCTGCTAATAATGCATACCAATTGGATCCCGGTCCACTTGATCCGTGTGTATTAACTGAACAGCTCACTCATAGGTCACGAGATATATGGATTGGAAATGATAATATGATTTTGAACACAAGAAAATGTGATGGGAAGTTTTGGGACCTAGTAAATGAACATCCCATCCATCCACGAGTCCTAGATGTGATTAAATTATCCGGATTATATGGTGTTTATAGATCTCATAGGCCTGTTATAGATCGTAGTTTAATCACTGCACTAGTTGAAAGATGGCGTCCTGAGACTCATACATTCCACTTTAGGACGGGTGAGGCTACGATCACCTTACAGGACATGGAGATATTGTATGGCTTACCCGTGAAAGGTAATCCGGTAGTTGGGTATGAGCCACAGAGGTCCGTAGTGGATTGGCAAAATATTTGTCAAAGATTATTAGATTTTACTCCACACCCTAAAGACTTTAAACATAATAGTCTCAAGGTCTCTGCGCTTAATGCACACTTGCGACTTCAGCCACGGTTGCATGATTTGGCAACACAGGATATGGTCAATGAGAAGGCTAGGTGTTATATGTTTTGGATGATTGCTGGTTTAATGTTGGCAGACACATCTGTCGGTCTTTTAAAGCTTATGTACTTGCCTATGCTGGAAGATATCACTGCAGTAGGGTCTTATAGTTAGGGTAGTGCAACCCTAGCATACTTGTATCGTTTTCTTTGTAAAGCCTCCCAAAGTACCCAAAATGAGATTGCTGGATTCCTACCACTACTTCAGGTATACCTAATAATTACACTTAGTATTTATTGAAATTTTATCTAGTTTATAATTATCTATTATGTTCAAATTTGGGCATGGGAGAGAGTTACCGTCCTTAGGCCTCAGATTGTGCACAAAGAGACACGAGGAATATTTTCCCTGTTGGTTTACCTAGGAGTCCACATGCTGCTAGATGGTTTGCACATTTTAGTTGGACCGACACTACCAAACATTTGTTAAGAGTTTTCAGGGATGCGCTTGATTCCATGACAGAAGATCAAGTAAGATGTTGTATTAGTTTTCTCTTAACTTTCATATATATTGTAATT
>JAJOOO010079471.1:0-58424 GCA_029582685.1 Solanum piurae | reverse complement strand
CTTTTAGTTTCAGTTTTGCTAGATCTAGTTGGGGCATGTCCCAACATTTCTAGTCAGTTTAGAGGCTTATTTCAGACATAGTTAGATTCAGCTTAGTATTGAGTTAATAACTTCTTTGTATTAAACTCATCAGTTTTCATATATCTCAGTTATAGTATATGGGCATTCCCCATCTTTTCATTTTAATTATGATTTAGCTTCCGCATCAGTTTATTATCTTTAGTATGCTCATGATCATGCCAGCAGGGTTAGCTTGGGATCACTTGTGGTCCTAGGTCCCGTGTCCGCGTCTCGGGGGTAGTCTCGGGGCGTGACATGCACATACTAAATTTCAAGTATGAATATTTAAGAGGAAAGACTATTGGTGACGTTTTTTGTATTGATATTTTTTTTTAAATTTTGTTGGTTAAATTTGTTTACAAAATTGAGTGAAGTAAATAATAATACAACTAATTAAATGTCACTTTCTCCCCATATTTAAACTTTGAATGCATTTTGAAATGTTTCAATAATATCTGGTCATTTTGATCTCAAAAATACAAGTAACTCTATGACAATCTTTATTAATCATTTAATAGCACTTGTCCTATGTTCTTTAAATTATAATTATTTACTAAAAAACTTTAATTTATTAATATTAATTCTATTACAACATCGTATACTATATATACAATACGCACGTGCCGTGAAACTAGTATTATAATAAATATATGTGTTAGAATGGAGTATACAATAATTTTTTGATTTATGTTTTAGGAAATTTCGTAAATAGCCGCTATAATAAACTTAATTAGGCTCCTTAGCTATATTTGCATATTTACTGGTTGTAGCTATAATTTAAGCTGTTATGGGCGACCTCGTTTGTGTAATTCGTGGGTGCGTTTGTATAATTGAGCTATTTTCATCCGTATTTGTATAAATTGGTTAGTATCAATTGATTTGTATTTATTTTTGTATAAACTCGAAATAACAAATTTATATAAATACAAACATCT
Organism: Solanum piurae; assembly: GCA_029582685.1. Classification (NCBI taxonomy): domain Eukaryota; kingdom Viridiplantae; phylum Streptophyta; class Magnoliopsida; order Solanales; family Solanaceae; genus Solanum; species Solanum piurae. Next base: position 57,429 of record JAJOOO010079471.1, on the reverse strand, counting down.
GAACTTTAAATAGTTAAACAAATAATATTATAAAAATTACATTATACAAAGTTATACAAATTATTTTTATACAAATGTACACACTTATACAAACTGAAAAAAAAAGTGGGTGACACAATTACCACTGAATATTGGTGGCGGGTGGTAATTAACGAAAACCATGGCTATGATGATTAATTAACTAGTACATGTTTGCTTAACCTCGTAATTTCCCCTATATTTTTTATTTTAGAGGTATAATTTAGAGAAATTTTCAGAAACAGCAAACATTAGTCCATAAATAGACACTTTTAGCTACCATTTCAGTAATTACAATATGCAACTACATTTTGGTTTGCTACGAATTGTATTCGTTATATGTTTTCGTTAGTGCTAAGAAAAAAATAGGATTACAAACTAACTAATTGAAGTAAATCTCGAATGGAATCTTTTTCAATATGATAAATTAACTACAATTACCCCTAAACTCTTTCCATTTCATAACGGGACACTTAAAAGAGTTCGTCGTCGTTCCTCTCTAGAGAATTCAAAATAACTCATCGATCCAATCATCAAATTGAAACACAAATTTGGTAGTTCGTTGTTATTCTTCAACCCACTATCAATAAGGTGTTTCTCTGTCTCAACTTCTTCAACTCATCATTGATAAGGTGTTATCTTCGCCATTTTCATGTATGAATTATAATACTATATTGTTACATTGTTAGGTATAATTTGTTGTTAATATTCAACGGTATGCATCTAAATTGTTAGTCATTCCATCGTGCATAGAATTTTGATTAAGATACAAATTTGATTGGGGTAGAAATTTAGGAATTTGCAATTTCATATTGAATGGGTAGATTTGTAATGGATATACAAAGTATATTATTGCTTTTTTAAAGTGTTTGATAGAAATTTCGATCTAAAATTGAGTTTAACTTTGTTAAAAGGTATTATAGCAATGACAAGTATTAGTTTTCCGATCATGCACTTGAAAAGTTGAAATGAATACATTTGCTATGTTGGATATACGATAGAGGCAATTATATTAAAGAAGTATGCAAAATATAGAAATTAGTTGAAGAAATTGCTAAACAATTTGAGATGCAACTGTATAGTGATTCATCTCTAAAAATATACAACGATATGGGAGTAAGAACGTATGTCTGATTGAAGAAAGATCAGAAAAAATGAGAAAGTATCCATTATGTGTAAACTGTATTCGTCAAGGGTAAGGAATATAGTGACAGAAACCTTCAAATGGAAGGGGTGGGGACTATGTGGTATAAATACAGATGATACATTTGATGAACAAGCATTAGTGCTTGTAGATGTATGTGTGTCAGTTGTGTGTGATTTGATCAATTGCTAGATTATTTCAAACACTAATCAAAAAGAGGTAATGGTAGATAAGGCTTACTGAGACTAGGCAATGCTAAAGGCTGTGATGACACAATATTCAATTGACCATCAATTTCAATTTCGAACAGAGAGGTCAAATACAATCAATATATTGTTTTCATCTTCAAAATGAATACAAATTGTTACTTCCATTTTTTAGAATGAATATAAATAAATACAAGTTGATTTTTCCCATTTTCAAATGTGTATGAGTATTTGTTTGATGAATATTTATTTGTATCAATTATACTCGTATTTCATTTTCGAATGTGTATGTGTATTTTTTTAATGAGTATTCATTTGTATTTATATCAGTTATACTTGTATTCTATTTTCAAATGTACATGTGTAGTTATTTGATGAGTATTTATTTGATGAGCATTCATTTGTATTTGTATCAATTATATTGTTGCTTCCAAAAGCACACGCAAGTGCACGTGGTCACTCAAGTAGTACAACGACTCTTTCGAGTCGGATTATCGAACCCAAGGGACTTCAAATCAACACATAACAATTTTGTTATATCTAAAATAAATTTCCTTATGTGACAACCAATTTTAGAAATTTGCTTATAACTACTAAGTTGAACAATTTCACAAATTATATACTACAATCAAACAATTTCAAACAAGAGAATTTCACAATATGAGAAAATAATCTAGGGTTCCAGCATAATCCGATGTCCGGCATAAAATTAATTTATCCTAGCATTCGACAGGCTAACCTCATTATGGATTTGCAAGGTTCATTTTACGATCATGATCTTCCGACTCCTAATCGCCTACCACCCTTGGCAGCCTAACTACATCGTTGAGCGGGGATAGGCATGAACCAATGGTGGAGCATTAAGCTATCATCTTGCATAATAATCAAGCGCGGTATATAGGTATAAGACTACCCTATATACAAAACACTCTAACTTTACGCTAGAATGAACACACTTCCCACATTATTTGGTCTATCCCTCTATTCATCTTTCGAGTTCAAGAGCAGACACAAGTTTATTTCAATGTTGATCATGCATTAAAATAGTTAAACAAGAATGTAAGCATAAATCACAAGAAAACCCATCTCATGCTAGAAACAAATACTAATATACCATTAATCGTAGCTACAACCCTAGAATAAGGGAATCTAGCTACTCATAGAACATAAGATCATCAAATAATGTTTATTGATCAAAGAAGGGTTTACCAAAATGAAGGAGTAGAAGAAAAGCTCTAGAAAGTGTTAGCCAAATCGCCTAAATCGATCTTCTCCCGTCTTTTTAAAACTGGATAATCATAGAAATAACACACTTAAACTATTTATAGTCTAAAATAAAACACATGGCCAATTTCTGGTGTCCAGGTCCGCGACGCGAACCTGTTCCCTCGCCTATAGTTGCACCCAAATGAAACCTCTCTGCGACGCGCTCCCATCGCGCACTCCACTGTTAAGTGGAATTCTTTTTCTGCATACGCGTATTAGCTCCGTGACGTGGAGATGCTCCCTCATAGTGTATTCTCTAGCTTCTTGGCCCTTTTTCTCCGCAACTTCGTCTTCAATTTTCTGACCTCTGACCAGGTGCCCTATTTTGGCTCGTTCTTCTTTGCTTTTCACCCTGAAACATCAAATCATATTGGTTAGAAGAAGTGACATCAAAAGACTCTCAAAACTTAATTTCGACAATGAAAACTGCTCTCAATTTAGCTATATATATGGGATAAATTGGTTATTAGGCGCATAAATACGCCCAAGATCACCACCCCACACTTATAGCTTTGTTTGCCTTCGAACACTTCTACACTTTCCAACATACGACAACTTTACTACACTTCCCCTAATGGCATTTCAGCTTTGGCCACAACAACTGTCATAGCTTCACATAATATGACAAATACTATGCATTCATTAGGAAGACTTGTGCAAGACCATCTAGCCTCAAGAATAGACTCTTATACAGCAGCAAACTCATGCACAACTTTTGGATTCACAGATATATCAGTTATCAGACCTCATTAAACATGTGCCCTTACCACAAATGAACACCCTGATTTACTCACACATAACATTTTCATACAAAAATGGGTGCGGGAAGCAATTTTTCTCACTTTCGAAAGAATTCCCATACCACAACCAACGAACCATAGGCTTGCCCTTAGTGTACTGCCTCACTACTTTTGAGAAAACGAAAGTTCAAGATCAATTAGGTATTTTAAGGGTTGTAATGAAGGCTAGGGGACCGGTAGGAACTATTTTTCAGATATAAAAAGTGACTGCATTCCTAAGCGCTCTAATGCACAACAAACTTCATTTTTGAACCTTCTTTCAATAACCTCCTCCTTAAGTTCCTTTTCTTGGAACCATTGTCCCCTTGTTGCAAAGCATTTACATTCACCTCTTCCCACCATTTTCAATCTAACTTCATTCATCAAAGTTTATTTATTTATTGATTGATATCTTCTTCTTTTTTCATGAGCCAAACTTATGCTGGGGATTGCCACTAAACTTTTGCTTCCTTCATTCTTGTTTACACAAAGCACTTAGGATCTTTTGGTTCAAATTTATAGGCCAGAGAATGAATGGGTATTAGCTTCAAAATAGGCTACCAAAGAATAAGTTCAAGGCTCTAAGGGGTTAACTAGGGATATACATTAAGGTGGGTACAGGAAGGCACAATCAGGGCTATCAAAGAATTGCCTATATCACTTCCCAAATTCCTTATCATCTTTTTTCGCTATGTAGACACACCGGGCAAGTTCTGGACCTCAATCAATAGCAAGGAATGCACAAATCTTACACACTTGGCACACATTCAACTCAGAACTGGTCACTATATACTACTTCCCAGTCACTGACATAAATTCATTTTAAGCACACACTATTTAGAGTCAAATAAAAGATCCTAGATGTCTCAACACAAAGTCATCCAATGTTTTCAACTTTCATTCCAACTCAAAATAGTTGCACAACCTTAGCCAAAATCCAATCCTACAGACCCAAAAGACAAAAACTGCCCTTAGACAGTCGTCATCCATCTATCATAGGGCGGATTAACTCAACTATGACACTGACTCAATCCTAAGAAACATTTTTTTTTTCTTTTTTTACGGTTCAACGGGACTGTCCTTGGCTAAAGAACCGAAAACAACTACCAAGGAACCCAAAACAAAATAGCAAACACAAACCAAAACTATTTACACAGCTATAGTCCCCACCCCGCACTGAAAACCCAATACTGTCCACAGTACAACATAATTAAAAATGAAAGAAAGGTAGGGCGGGTGGACCTCCCTGATCATTCATCCATGTCGACATCACCGCCGGTGCCCTCAAGAGCCAAAAGGTCACCCCCTTCTGCTTTCGAATCGGATTCACTATCCGACATGGTTCGCCTCTTGTCCTCATCAGTTGGAACATCATCCTATACGGGTTCGATAAATGCAAGTCCAAGTCCCAGCAATGCCTCAGCATGTTCATTCAGGGGGTACTTCGTTGCAATTTCATCCAACTGCTCGTGAGTTGAAGCTAGACATCCATTTCTATGACACATCATCTCCAATCCAAATATGCGCACCATGATCATCTCATCCCTCCAGTTGCGCTCTGTTGTGGTAAGGGTGGGTCCATGCATGTTCTCCGGCCCCTTTGTCATAGTGACATCTAGGGGTGTGGTGAACAGAGGCGCCATGTAGTCCACACTCTCCTCTGGAACTCCAGCTCGCCTGCACAAATTAGTAATTAGTCCCCCAAATGCATACCTTCGACCTCGATGTACTCTAGCCTTGCGCATAGCCGATTTTAGCACCGCTCCAACATTGATGGGTAGGTCCTTCATTAGAGCATAGACCAAGCATACTCGATCTCTCGTTACCTCGGTAAAATGCAGCCCTGGTATCATACAATTCATGACAATTTTTAACCACACCCGAGCTTCCCGATTCATGTGAGCATAAGGATATGACTGGTGATAACCACGGTGCCCATATCGAATCCATTTCACAGTGGACTACGCCCCATATAAAGCATGTCGAATCTACTGACACTGAGGACTGATATTGATTCCCGTGAGTATATCAGAAGGGGCATCTGTAGTCCCTAAGATTTGATTTAGTGCTGCAGGTGTCAGAGGGACCTCCACTCCCCGTACTGTCACAAAGTGGGAACGGGTATCAGGCTTCCAATTTGCGTAGAATTCCCGCACCACACTAACATTGCACTCTGATGGATCTTGAAAGATGAAACCCATGTGCAGCTCTTGCAGGCGACGCATAATGTGTGGGAACTCCCTCTCTAAGTTGACATCATCAAGTATCACATCCAAGAAGTACTTGGCTTCCGTGTGTGATTTGTACCACTTCTTGCCCTCCGATGTGACAACCTTGGCCCCGTAGCGCTGAGTTTGTCCTCTTGGGACTGCGGGTGCTGGGGGAATGGTGGTGCCCGTTCTTACTCTCTTACGGCTGCTAGACGCCACTGCTTTTCCCGACCTTTGTGTGCTAGACATGGTAACCTGCAATTAGACAAAGCTCATATCAATTATTGAGACTCAATAATTGAGGGACACCCCACACCTCCTCTCGAGCACAACTTCACAAACAACACGGTATTAAGACTTCCCAATGTCAGTTTTAGCATATGATTCACCTAATTCATCCCAGCCCAAACATACAAACCCAAACATCTCAGATTCTACTCAAGAATTCGAACCAACACACATCCTGCTACTCCAATCACTTCCCTCATAACCTATTTTCCACTCAAAACTTCCCAAACCCCAATTTTTGAGTTATATGGTCAACCAAATGCATTCCAACAAATTTTACCACCATGACTAGTAGTAATTAAGAAGAAAACCACAAAGAACAACAATTTAAACATACTAAACTAACTTCCCCATCACCCACATAAATAATAGCCCTAACTTAAGTAAATCATCCAAAGAAAGAAACAATAGTGTGGAGGCCACATACCTTTCGTGCTTAGACCCACAAAAACTGAAGAACTTGGTGAGAAATTCCAACTTCGCGACACAAATTTGTTTTTGGGAAGAGTTAGGGTTGAAGGAGAAAGGGGAATAAAGAAATTTAGAAGAGAAAATAGAGTTTAAGGGACGGATTTGGGGATTAAAAAATGGGGGTCGGGTTTTATCATATTAGCCGGGTAAAACCTGACTTTTTAAATGAAAATACCCAAAAACTTATCAGGTCCGCGACGTGGAGCTGTCGCTGACATGCCTTGTTGTTTTTTGTAGCTTTGCCTAGGGAATCCATCACATGGAGGAAACAAGTCCGCGACACGCTCTTGTCGCAGACTCCACTAGTTTACACGCCCCATTTTCGCTTGGGGTTGTCCTCTTGCAGAAACAAGTCCACGACGCGGTGAGGTCGCGGATTTCACTGTTTTCTCGCCCCAAAATATATATTTTTTATTTTATTATTATTTTTGTTTTTAAAATTACAACTTTTAAGATAACTGAAATAACCTATAACTAAAATTAAACCAAACTAGCTTATTCAAATAAAATACAACGTGAATATCTTCTAACCTACAAAGTCTCGGGTTACCTCCCGAGTAGCGCTTGATTTAACGTCATGGCACGACTCAGCTCCCCTTCATTTATTGCTCAGCTCCAAACTTTCTTCTTCTCGAACCACCTCTTGTCCGAAGTAATGCTTCACCCTTTGTCCATTCACAATGAACATGGATTACTTTCCTTCATTCCATAACTCTACAGCGTCGTGGTCGGTCATGCGCACCACCTCAAATGGTCCGCTCCATTTTGACTTCAACTTGCCTGGAAACAACCTCCATCTAGAGTTAAACAATAATACTTTTTGCCCTGGTTCAAAAAGTCGAGGCACAATATGCTTATCATGCCATCGTTTAGTTTTCTCCTTATAGAGCTTAGCATTTTCATAGGCATGGACTCTGAATTCTTCCAATTCATGTAGCTGACCCATCCTTTTTCTCCCTGCTAGTTCCGGGTCCAGGTTCAACTTCTTCATTGCCCAGTAAGCCTGATGTTCTAATTCTACTGGAAGGTGACATGCTTTACCAAACATCAAGTGATAGGGAGAAGTCCCTATTAGTGTCTTCTAAGCGGTCCTGTATGCCCATAATGCATCATCAAAGCTTCATTGCCCAATATTTCCTTTGGGAATTCACTATTTTCTGTAGAATCTGCTTCACTTCCCTGTTTGACACTTCTACCTGGCCACTAGTTTGAGGGTGGTATGTTGTAGCTACATTGTGTCTGACTCCATATTTAGCTAAGATATTCTTCACTAATTGATTTATGAAATGTGTCCCTCCATCACTGATTATTGCTCTAGGAGTTCCAAACCGAGTGAAAATGTGCTTCTTTAGAAACTTCAACACCACTTTAGCATCGTTGGTCGGCAACGCCACTGCCTCAACCCATTTTGACACATAGTCCACAGCCACAAGTATGTATTGATTTCCATTCGATTGAGGGAATGGCCCCATGAAGTCAATCCCCCATACATCAAATATTTCAACCTCCAAGATGTTATGCAAGGGCATCTCATGTCGTCTGGAAATAGACCCCATCCTCTGTCATTGATCACAACTTTTCACATACCCTACAGCATCCCTAAACAAAGTAGGCCAAAAAAACCCTGATTGGAGCACCTTATGCGCAGTGCGTTCACCTCCTTGATTCAAAAAAATATTGCTTCTTGAACTTGGTTCTTCAAGCAATTTAGAGAGATGTATGGGAAAAGAGAACACATGTGTGTCGTATCTGATAGGAACAAGAGTATTATAAAGATAGTTTCGAGGGTATACGATATTGTGCCACACTATGCTTGTGTATGACATAAAAAAAAGAGTATAGAAAATCACTTGACAAATTAACAAAAGTGTAATGATTTGGAAGGTCATTTTTTGAAATTTTTATAAGATTATCATTTTACCCCTCTCGATATTGACCCCGAGTCAGTTCTGATCGGATTTTGAAAATGGTTTTGAATTTTGAGTTAAAATTTATAAATTATAGAAATTTTAGAAGTTTGAAAGGCTAAAGTTGTTAGAAATGAGTTTTGGTGTCTTTTGGAGTTTTGAGTCTCGGAATGGAATTCCATCAATTCCATCAGTCCCAAAATGTGGAAATTGGTTTAGGAAATTTGTCGGTTTCAGATTCGGAGTCTTTTTGAGGATTTGAGGTCCTAAGTTAGAAATTGTTGAAATGTTAGCCTTTGGATTGACTTTGGTCAACATTCAGGGTTCAGATGCTCATATTGGATTTCTGACATCTCTGTTAGATTCAAGGGACCATTTTAGGTCTAGCAGAGATCTTGGTTGAATTTTTAAAGGTCTGAAACTTGATTTGTCCTTTTAGGTGTTATGTTTATTTTTGGTGACTTCCACGAGTTTCGGGTTAAGGAAACCTTGGATTGTGTTGTGATGGTTCCATTGAGTCCAAAACGTCGAGTAGTATATTTTGTTTGTGTGAACGAGATTCCGAATGAATCCCGAGGGTCCATTTGGGGATTTGAGAGTTTGCTGGTTTTGCTGATCTCAATTGTCTAGTCTTTCTATCAAAGATAGCAATTGGCTCTTCCTCAAAGGACAAATTTTTATTCAAGCAATTGAATCCCACTGAATCACATGAGAATCATCATGAAGGTATATCTTAAGCATTGAGACATGAAACACAAGGTGGACCGCTGAAAGGCACGGAAACAAAACCAACCTATTAGCTACCTCTCCACACTTCTCCAAAATATCAAAAGGTCCAATGAATTGCGGACTGAACTTTCCTTTCTTTCTAAACCTCATCACACTCTTGGTGGGTGACACCTTAAGAAAAACTCATTCACTAATAGCTAAGGACACATCCCATACACGTCTATATGCATACCTCTTCTGCCTACTTTGTGCTGCCACAAGGCATTGTTGAATCAACTTCACTCTATCTATGGAGTATTTCAACAAATTTGTGCCCTATGGTCGTACTTGAAACGAATCGAATCTTCCAATAGGAGATCTACACCTCCTCTCATACAAAGCCTCAAACGGTGCCATATAAATATTGGAACAGTAACTATTGTTATAAGCAAACTCCGCAAAAGAAAAGGATTGGTCCCAATGACCACCAAAGTCCATGACACAAGCCCAAATCATATCTTCAAGCACCTGAATAGTTCACTCAGACTGACCATCAGTCTGAGGATGGAAAATGATACTCAACTCAAGCTTAGTACCCATCTACTCCTGCATAGAACTCTAGAAATGAGAGTTGAACTGCACATCTCTATCAAACACAATAGAAATGGGCACTCCATGCAACCACACAATCTCGTGAATGTAGATCCTAGCCAACTGCTCCGCATTATTGCTAGTCTTCACCGGAATGAAATAAACTGACTTGATCAACTGGTCCACAATCACCCAAACAGAGCCATACTTACCCAAAGTCAAGGGTAATCCAGTCACAAAGTCCGCAGTAATGCGCTCCCATTTCCACTCAGGGATAGGCATCATTTGCATCTTACCAACCAATCTTTCATGCTCATACTTCACTTGCTGACAGTTCAAACACTTAGCCACAAAGTCCATAATATCTCTCTTCATACCATACCACCAATAATGTTGCTATAAATAATGATACATTTTGGCTTCCCCTCGGTGAATAGAGTATTTAGAACAATGAGCCTCCTTAAATATCATACGCACCCAAGCACCAACTCTAGGAACACAAATATGGCCACAAATCCTCAAAACTCCCTCAGTTTCAAGAAAAGTTGACTTAGCTTCACCTTTTAACACTTTATCCCGTAGCACTCTCAATTTAGCATCCTCAAACTAATGGGCACGAATATGATCCATCAAAGTAGACCTAGCCTCAACAAAGGCTAAAACATGGTGAGGTAAAGAAATATCAATTCGGACCAAATGTCTAACTAATGACCGAACTTCTAGTGCCAAAGGTCTCTTCTCCACCTTAAGAAAGGCTAAGCTACCCATACTAGGTGTCTTCCAACTCAAAGCATCCTTTACCATGTTTGCCTTGCCTAAATGATAACGAATGGTGATGTCGTAGTCCTTCAACAATTCTGACGATCTACTCTGCCTTATGTTCAAATTCGGATGAGAAAAGAGGTACCTAAGGCTATAATAGCCGGTAAAGACTTCATAATGAATAACATAGAGATAATTCCTTCATAATTTCAAGACGAAGACTACTTCAGCTAACTCTAAATCATTAGTAGGGTAATTCTTCTATGCACCTTTAACTGTCGAGAAGCATAGACTATGACTCTCTCCTTTTGCATCAATAAACCACATAGACCAACAACCGAAGCATCATAAAATACAACTAATGCCTTACCCTCCTCGGGTAATACTAACACATGCATTGATGTGAATAACTCCTTGAGCTTTTGAAAGCTCACTTCGAACTCATCTGTCAACAGAAATACCACAGTTTTATGAGTCAACTTAGTCAATGGAGCCGCTATAGAAGAGAAACTCTGAACGAACCGACGGTAATAACCCACTAACAAGATGAAACTCTGAATCTCGGTAGGGGAAATAGGTCTCTCCCAATCAATAACTGCCAAAATTTTGGTCGGATCAACCATAATACCTTACTTGGTTACCACATGACCCAAGAAAGCCATAAAATTGAACCAAAACTTGCACTTGGAGAATTTTGCATATAAATTCTCTTCTCTCAATCTCTGAAGTATCGTCCTCAAGTGACAACTATGATCGGCCTCATTCTTGGAATAAACCAAAATACTATCAATGAACACAATTACAAAAAAATTTCAAATAAGGCTGAAATACTTGGTTCATCAACTCTATAAAGGTGACTAGGGCATTAGTCATTCCAAAGGACATGACTACAAACTCATAATGCCCATAATGAACCCTAAAGGAGTCTTCAGGATATCGGAGTCTTAAACTCTCAATTGGTGGTAGCCTGACCTCAAGTCAATATTGGAGAACATTGACGCACCCTGAAGTTGATCAAACAAATCATCGATGCGGGGAAGAGAATACTTATTCTTGACAGTAGCCTTGTTCAACTGTCATAATCGATACACATCCTCATGCTGCCATCCTTCTTCATCACAAATAAGTTGGTGTGCCCCACGGTGAAACACTAGGCCAAATAAATCATTTATGTAATAAGTCTTCCAATAAAGCCTTCAATTCTTTCAACTTCATCAGGTCCATCCAGTAAGGAGATATGGAAATAGGTTTAGTTCTCGGATCCAAGTCAATCCCAAAATCGATGTCACGATCTGGAGGGACACTTGGTGAGTCGGTAGAAACAACATGCATGAACTCACTCACCAATCTCGTGGTCTCTAAAGAGGATGAATCCATTGTCGTATGTCCGAAATCCTCGTAAACAAAATAACCACGAGGACCTGAACCCTACTGAGAGTAACTAGAAGAGTATTTTCACCCTCTCTGACTTGAAGATTCACTATGCATACCTTGACCAGTCTCGCTAGGCCTGGGTCCACCAACATCATTTGTACTCTGAATAGTAGCATGTACTGGTCTACCCTAATAACCATGTATGCCCTGGCCCAAAAAATCTCTACCTCTGGATGAATGACCGTTGAACTAACTCTGGAAATTAGACCTCTTGGTGCCGCTACCCTGTCTAGCATGTTGAATACTCTCAATCATCCAGGCATAGTAAAAAATACTCTAGAATGTACCACTTGATAACACAAGAGAGGTTGTGGCCTCCTGAAGATAATTGGTGAACCCATTTACCAACTGACACATCCGCTCAAACTCTGTAGGGATACTCGAAATGGCATAACGGGACAACTCATAAAAATGAGTCACGTACTTAGAAACAGATAAGGATCCCTGATCCAATCTATAGAACTCTTCCCCGCACTGATCACGAAGGCTATATGGCACAAACTACTCAGGGAACACCTTAGTAAACTGCTCCCAGCCCAAAATAGGAGAACCAACAGGCCTACGAGCAAGAACTGATCTCCACCACTCGTTGGCCACTCCAAAATAACTTATAAGAGGTGTAGGACACCCCTTGTGCCTCTAAGCTAACCAAGTTGAACAACATATCCTGAAACCTAATCAAGAAGTCATAAGACTTTGCTCGAGTTGTACCGTCAAACTTGGGAGGCGCCAATTAACAAATCCCTCAAAGATCTTCTACTCGGCAACCTACATGGTTGCACTAATAGAAATAGGTGGAGCTACAAATCTCGAAGGTGCCATAGAAGGTACTGAAGAGGAACCAAAAGTCTTAAATCCCATACAAGGCCTTTGAACTAGCGGTGTAGCACCAACTATAAAAGGAGAACATGTAGTACCCGAATGAATACCAGAAGGAGGGGTACTATCGAGTCTAGCCAATAACCTGACGATCAACTCCTAAAGCATCGGAGGGCTGTTAGGAACCAAAAAAGGTTGGGTTGGTCCTCTCTCCTTAATTTGATGCTCAATAATATCATTATGCTCATATACGAGCTCAAGCTATGCCTCTATAGTTCGCCCTCAAGCAAGTTTTGCCCCTCTTGCTAGGCCATGACCCCTGACTCCACAGTTTCCCTTGCCTCACCCACAGACTGGGGGTTCGGGAAATAGGTATGACCTCGCTCTCAGAGGTACTAGATCTAGTTCTTGTCATTTGCACAAAGAGGAGAGATTACAAGTATGAAACACAAGGTATAAATTTCGCATGAAAGGAATCAAAGGAAATGAATTTCTCCTACTAGGTAGCTTGTAGCCTTTCGAAGATAAGTACATACATATACGTACTGATCTGCAAGACTCTACTAGACACCCTACTTTTAACTTATGAAATTGGTGAACCTAGCGCTCTGATACCAATTTGTCACGACCCAAAAAACTGAGGTCATGATGGCGCACATCCTAAGAACCCAAAATTATGTGTAAGCCAAATGAAATATCACATACGAGATTTCCAAAGGGAAGCCGAGCACAAACCGAAGAAAAAACTAAAAACAACAAAGAAATTCTCAAAACCTGGTATCATACGCATAACGAGCATCTAATACATTTATAGAATTTGTAATACATCTCAAGTCTTCAAAAATAATTAAAAATGGTAATTGATAGATGGAGACCAATGGCGATCCAGAAAGCAAAATCTCACCACAACTCTAAATGGAAAGAAATCACTATATCCCTCATTAACTTGTCACCTAGCTCATGGTCAAGAATAAATGCAAGGTGGCTCATTTTCTTTTTCAAAAATTACATTTCTCCACTTCCTTATATACCTGTGAACCATGATATGTTGAATAAGGATGAATGCATCAGAACACGTACAACACAAGGCATAATCAATTAATCAAGAATTTGAATCGCAAAGTCCCCAAACTCAACAAGGTATGAACACGTCCTCCTATGATACTGATAGTATAAGAAACCATTTAAAATCAACCTTTACTATTTAGAAAACATTTCTTTCATTTTAAGATGATCAAATAACAATTCAAGCCTACAACTCAAGCATCTCAATGTCAATTATAAAATTAGGCCACACAACCCCCCACTCAGGCAATTTTCTCAAATATCACAAGTTTTCAACAATAATAATTAAAGTATCAGACGAGGCCTCCACACAGGCTAAGCATCACAAATAGGCCTCACAAAGATTAAACAAGAAAGTCAACACTTACCAACCTCTAAAATTCATAGTCTAACTTATTTCACAATTGACTTCTTAAGAAAGATTAACTACTCTTCTCAGTCTAATAGAGGGATAGTTGAACCAATATATAAGACCAAAACTTCATCCGAACAACTATATCGGAGCACTCCCTCTACAAACGATCACCAAAATAATCCCAAACTATAAAGAATTGAAATTGTTCATTAAAAGGAGTCTAATGATACCCATAATGACAAGATTAGGAATCGGGGGTAAAATAGTCATAAAATCACTTTGGAAATTGGGAGGGTAAAATCAAATTTTATTCGAAAAACATAATCTACAATCAAAGAGGAACTCGTGGTTATAAAACCCATTAAAATCGATCAAGAAATAAGCTCCTATTTATGAAAATACCAATTTTCCAACTTAGGGAACCCCCCCCCCCAAATCCATATTGAAATCTAAGATTTAAAAGGTGTTTCAGATGATTAAAATTGAAGGAAACGATAAGGATTTGAAAGAGGAACTTACCCACACGAATTTCACCAAGAAAAACTTCCAAGAATCGCCTCTCCTAAGCTCAAACCGAGTGAAAATGGGAGAAATCCCAAATTTAGGTTCTATCCATGTTAAAAATGGTCATCGCGATCGTGAGCCACTTACTCTCGCGATCGCCAAGGACACGGAGTCTTCACATTGCAATTGCGAAACCCTTGACCGTGATCACAAAGGCTAAGGGCGGGGCTCATCGCGAACGCAAGCCTAAGGGCCGCGATCGCAAAGGCCACAGAGAAGACATATCGCGATCTCAAGCCTATGGGCCTCAATCGAGAAGGTCAAAATGACTTGCACCAGAAACCAACAACCAACAACTCAAACTCAAGAAAATGGTCCCCGAATGGACCCTCTGGAATCGTTAGGGGCACGATAAAAATGAACTAGACAAGCTACCCGACTAAATTGGACATTCCTGACTCAATGAAATCGTCAGATTTATGAGAAAAGGTCAAATGATGGAATTACCCTCCTGGATCACTCTTTAGGCGCACGTACTCCCAAACCTTAACCCTAGGCCTCAGAAATCTGACCAACTACCTTACTAGCTCAAACTTAACGTTGCAGACGCAATGGAACTGACAGAATCTCCATCGGATGCTCAAATCTCTAAATGTTGACCAAAGTAAACTATATTAATATAATTTAACTCAAAAGGATTAAATCACTCCCGATAGCATCGGGGACCAAGTTAATAATTCAAGAAACACAAACTAAGCATTTAACACTAAGAGAAAGAGGATAATAGTCATTTCACAATTAAAAGAAGTTACACAAGAAAAAGGACATTACATTATCCACCACTAAAACACGTGTTCGTCCTTAGATGGAAAGTAAAATAAGTTATTTGGAGGGGTTAAAAATTGAGGGTATGCATGACGTATGTCAGACTCCACCACCCATAATTCCTCCTCAATAAGTGGGTGTCTCCACTGCACCTTCAGTGAGTCAATATGCTTGGATCCCAACTTTCTAGTTTTTCTATCTAAGACAACAATATGCTCATCCTCAAAGGACAAATTCAAGCCCAAAGCAACTGAATCACATGAGAATCATCATGACGATATCGCTTAAGCATCGATATATAGAATACGGGGTGTACCACTAAAAGGCTTAGAGGCGAAGCCAACCTATAGGCTACCTCTCCATACTTCTCCAAAATCTCAAAAGGTCCAATGACCTGCGCACTAAGCTTTCCATTCTTTTCAAACCTTATCACACCATTGGTAGGTGACACCTTAAGCAAAACCCACTCATCAATAGAAAAGTACATATATCGGACACACCTATCTGCATAGATCTTTTGCTTACTTTGTGCGGTCACAAGACGTTATTGAATCAACTTCACTCTATCAATGGAGTCTCTCAACAAATTTGTGCCCCAAGGTCGTACTCCAAATGCATCGACAGATCTACACCTCCTATCATACAAAGCCTTATATGGTGCCATCTGAATGTTGGAATGGTAATTGTTGTTATGAGCAAACTTTACAAGAGGTATGGATTGGTCCCAATAACCACCAAAATGCATGACCCAAGCCCGAAACATATCTTCAAGAACTTAAATAGTTCGCTCAAACTAACCATCGGTCTGAGGATGGAAAATTGTACTCTACTTAAGCTTGGTATCCATCTGGTCCTGCATTAACTCCAGAAATGAGAGATAAAATGTGCACCTCTAGCAGACATAATAGAAACGTGCACTCTATACAAATGCACAATCTCATGAATATAGATCCAAGCAAACTACTCTGCATTATTGCTAGTCTTCACCAGAATGAAATGAGCCGACTTGGTAAACCGTTCCATAATCACCCAAACAGAGTCATACTTACCCAAAGTCAAGGGTAATGCAGTCACAAAGTCTATAATAATGCACTCCTACTTCCACTCAAGAATGGGTATCATTTGCATCGAACCACCCAGTTTTCAATGCTCATACTTCACTTGTTGACAGTTCAAACACTTGGCCACAAATTCCACAACGTGTCTTTTCAAATCACACCACCAATAATATTTCTTTAGATCATGATACATTTTTGTTGCCCCCAGGTGAATAGAGTATTTAGAACAATGAACCTCCTCCAATATCTTATTCACCCAACCACCAACTCTAGGAACATAAATACAACCACAAATCCTAAAAAATCCCTCTAGTTGAAGAGATGCCAACTTAGCTTCACCTTTCAACACTTTGCCATGTATCACGCTAAACTTGGCATCCTCAAACTGGTGTGCACGAATCTAATCCATCAAAGTAGACCTAGTCTCAACAAAGGCTAAAACACAACAAGGTACAAAAATATGGAGTCAGATTAACTGTCTAGCCAACGACTGAACCTCTAAAGCCGAAGGTCTCTTCTCTGCTTTAAGAAAAGCTAAGCTACCCATTCTAGGTGCCTCTAACTCAAAGCATCTGCTACCACGTTTACCTTGCCTTAATGATGAAGAATGATAATATCGTATCCCTTCAATAATTGCTACCATCTACTCTGCCTCATTTTCAAATTCGGCTAAGAAAAGAGGTACTTAAGGATATAATGCTCTGTAAAGACTTCACAATGCACACCATAAAGATTATGCCTCCATAACTTCAAGACGAAGACCACTGCCTCTAACGCTAAGTCATGAGTAAGGAAGTTCTTCTCACGCACCTTCAACTGTCCAGAAACATAGGCTATGAATCTCCTCTTTTGCATCCATACACTAACTAGACCAACACTTGAAGCATCATAGAATACCATAAATGCCACACCCTTCCCGAGTAGTGCTAAGGTTGGTGCTAAGGTCAATAACTCCTTGAGCTTTTGAAAGATGGCCTTGCACTCATCAGACCATTGAATTACCAGTCTTTTGTGTCTACTTGGTCAATAGAGCCACTATCAAAGAGAAACTCTAAATGAATCGATGATAATAACCCGCTAACTCGATGAAACTTTAAATCTTAGTAAAGGAAGTAGGTATCGCCCAATCACGAATTGTTGCAACCTTGGCTAGATCAACCATAATATCTTCCTTGGTCACCACATAACCCAATAAAGCCATGTATTCGAGCCAAAACTTGCACTTTGAGAGTTTTGCATACAACTTCTCCTGTCTCAATCTCAGAAGTATTGTCCTCAAGTGACGAACATTATCGGCCCCATTCTTGGAATAAACCAAGATATCAACAATAAAAACAATCACTAAGGAATCCAAATAAGACCAAAATACCTGGTTCATCAACTTCATAAAAGTGGTCAGGGCATTAGTTAGTCAAAAAGACATGACTACAAACTCATAATACCCATAACGAGTCCTAAAAGTATTCTTTGGGATATCGGAGTCCTAAACTCTAAACTGATGGTAGCCTGACCTCAAGTCAATATTAGAGAACATTGACGTACCCTTAAGTTGATCAAACAAATCATTGATGCAGGGAAAATGGTAGTTATTCTTCATTGTAGCCTTGTTCAACTATTGATAATCAATACACATACTCATACAACCATCCTTATTCTTCACAAATAAGATTGGTGCACCCATGGTGAAATACTAGGCCGAATAAATCCTTTTTGCAATTAGTCTTCCAATTGAGCCTTCAATTTCTTCAACTCCGTTGAGGCAATCCCATAAGGAGAGATAGAAATGGGCCTAGTGGTCAGCTCCATGTCAATCACAAAATCGATGTCACGTTTTAGAGGGATACCAATTAAGTCGATAGGAAACACATCCATAATGTCTCTTACCATTCTCGTGGTCTCTTAAAGGGATGAATCCCTGGTAAGATCACGAATATAAGCCAAATAAGATAAACAAACCTTCTATATAATACGATGGGCATAAAGAAAAGATATCACTCTCTTCAGATACGAACTCAGAGCACCCTTCTACACAGTCGAGGTAAACTAGGGTAAGCTAAGGCCATAGTCTTAGATTAACAATCAAGGATCATATGATAGGGAGATAACTAATCCATACCCAATATCATATCAAAGCATATAGAGTAAAATCAAGTCTTCCAGAATCTCACTATCAGAAAATGTCACTACATGCCCCCGGTACACCAGATCCACCACTAAGGAATCACTCATCAGGGTAGAGATACTAATAGGCACAACAAGGGACTTACACACATGATCAATACCCGTAATAAAAAAAAGTAGAAATATCAGAGTAGGTTGACCCAGGATCAAATAATACTGTAGTAGAGTGATGATTTTACCTGATATCACTACATATGAGGCTTCTCCCTTGGATCTACCCGATATAACGTAGAACTATCTATGATTACCACTAGCCTAAGAGCCACCACGAGTACTACCTCGAGCTCTCTGAACTCCACCCTTGGTACCACCTCTAGCACCTTCTGAAGTACCTCGTGCCATTGAAATTGGCATAGAACGAGTAGCATGCGATCCTGACTAGACAACAGAATGAGCACGTCTAGGAGAAACATTTGCCTTATGTACAAACTACTCACAAACAAAACAACCATGAGGATCTGAACCCTGTTGAGAGTAACTAAAAGAGTTTGTATGCCCTCCCTGACCTGAAGATACACTATGTGATCCCTGACCGATCTAACTAGGCTCGGGTCACAACCACCATGTGTATTGTTAATAGCGGTTTGTATTGGTCTACCCTGATAACTTTGTGTGCCCTGGTATGAAAAATCTGTACCTCTTGATGAATGACCACTGAACTAACTTGGCAATGAAACATCTTGGTGTTGCTACCCTGTCTAGCATGTCGAATACTCTCAATAATCCAGGCATGATCAATAATACTTCTGGAACTAACCACCTATTAACACAAGAGAGGTTGTGATCTCTTGAAGAGAACCGGTGAACCCCTTTACCAACTTACGAATTTGCTCAAACTCTGTAGGATACTTGACATGGCATAACAGGAAAACTCATGAAAATGAGCCTCGTACTCATAAACTTATAAGGAGCCCTGCTCTAATCTACTGAACTAGTCCCTGCGTTGATCACGAAGGCTATATGGAAAAACCCACTCAAGAAACACCTTAGTAAACTTCTCCCAACCAAAAAAAGAAGAGCCAACGGGCCTACAAGCAAGAACTGATCTCCACCACTCCTTGACCACTCTGTAAAACTGATGAGAGATGTAAGACACTCCATGTGCCTCTAAGATGCCTAAGTTGAACAATTTGTCTTCGCACTCAGTCAAGACGTCATAAGCCTTCTCTCTTCAGCTATTCCATCAAACCTGGGAGGTACCAATCTAACAAGTCTCTCAAAGCTCTTCTGCTCAGCAATTGACATGGCTGTTCTAGCAGAAAAAAGTGGAGCTGCAAATCTCGAAGGTGCCATAGAAGGTACTCAAGAGGAATTAGGAGTATGAAATCCCACACTATGCCCATGAACTAGCTGTGTAGCACAAACTATAATAGGAGAACCTGTAGTAGCCAAAAGAATACCACAAGGAGGGGCACTATCCAGTCTAGCCAATAACTTAACGATGAACTCCTGAAGCATCAAAGTTCTGTTGGGAACCAAATGATGTTGGGTTGGACCTCTCTCCTCAGTCTGCTTCTCAATTACATCATCATGCTCATATATAGACTTAGGTGATACCTCCCTAGCTCATCATCGAGCAAGTGCTGCCTCTTTCACTCAGCCACGACTCCTAAATCCACTACGTCCCCTACGTCACCCACGGACTGGGGCTCGGGAAGTAGGTATTGCCTCACCCTTTGAGGTGATGGGTCTAGTCCTCGCCATATGCGTAAAGAGAATAGATTAGAGGTATACAACACTTGGTATGAATAATTCGCACGAAAGGAATTTCTCTTACTAGGTATGATGTAGCCTCTCAAAGATAAGTACAAACGTCTACGTACTGACCCACAAAACTCTACTAGACACCCTGTTCTTTAACTTATAAAACAGATGAACCTAGCGCTCTGATACCAATACATCACGATCTAAAAATAGAGGTCATAATAGCACGCACTCCCGAGAACCACAAATAATGTGTAAACCGAATGAAATAACACATACAAGTGTTCTAAAGGGAAGTCAAGCGATAATTGAAGAGAAAGAAAAACAACAAAGAAATTCCTAAAACCCGATGTCATAAGCATAAAAAACATCTAATACATTTCTAGAATCTGGAATACATCTCAAGTCTTTGAAAAAAATTAAAGAGTGTAAATAATAGATGGAGACCACTGACGATCTAAAAAGAATGATCTCACCACAACTCCAAATGGGAAGAAATCGCTAGATCCAATCAGCCGTTACGAAGATCATCCTGAGTAGAATATCTATCAATAAGATAATAGAAGTAGGGGTGAGTACAATCCACATGTACTTAGTAGGTTAGACCAACTGAGTATATGCAACTAATCATACTTAAGAAATAAACTATGAAACGCTTTCACCTACATACATAAAATTCCTATTCCAACGTCGATACTGCCAATCTATACAATAACGGTGTGAATAAGGTACACATATAAGGCTACAAATAATATATAAGCAATTACACAATGCGACAGGGTTGACCAATGCAATGTAATGAGATGCTGTGGTGGAATCAATGTTGTCGCACAACCTATTGTATACACCTCGTCGAGCTTTAGCTTCTATAAAAAGACCCATAGGATACTCACAGTCCATATACCAATCTCAAAATCTCTATATCTCATCAACTTGCCACATAGATCATGGTCAAGGATAAATGTAAGGTGTCTCAATTTCTATCTACCAAATGATCACCGAAATGATCCCCAACTATCAAGAATAGAGTGAGTTCATCAAAAATAGTCTAATGATACCTATAATGACAAGATTAGGAATCGAAGGTAAGATAATCTAAAAATCACTTCAAAAATTAGGATGGTAAAATCAATTTTTTATTCGAAAACCACAATCTACAATCAAAGAGAAACTTGGGGTTGAAAACCCCATTAAAATCAATTAAGAAACGAGCTCATGTTCATGAAAATACCAATTTTCCAACATAGGGAAAAATCCTCAAAACCCACATTGAAATAAAGATTCAAAAGGTGTTTCGTATGATAAAAACTGAAGAAAATGATAAGGAGTTGATAGACGAACTTACCAACATGAATTTCACCAAGAAAAACTTCCAAGAATTGCCTCTCCTAAGCTCAAATTGAGTGAAAATATAGGAAATGGGAGAAATGGGAAAAATCCCAAATTTGGGTTCTGTCTAGGTGAAAAATGATTATCGCGAGCCACTAATTCTCACAATCGCGAAAGACACAGAGGTTCACATCGCATTCGCAAAGGCTAAGGGGGGGAATCATCGCTAATGCGAGTCTAAGGGTCACCATTGTGAAATCCATAGAGAACACATAACACGATCGCGACCATATGGTCCACGATTGCAAAGTTCAAACTGACCTACACCACGAACCAACAACTAGCAACTCAAACTCAAGAAAAATGTCTCAGAATGGATCCTCAGAAATTATTCGGAGTCTGATAAAAATAAACTGAACATGCTACCCCTCTAAATTCAACATTTTTTACTCAATGGAATCATTGAATTTTTGAAAAAGGTCAAATGATAGAATTACCCTCCCGAACCACTCGTTAGGCTTAAAACTCAACTTCTCACCCAAATATCCAAAACTCAACCCAAGGCCTAAAAACCTGACCAACCACCTTTCTGACTCAAATTTGACATTTCAGACGCAACAGAACTAACGAAATATCTATTCGATGCTCGAATCTCTAAATATTTATGAAAGTCAATTATATCAATATAATTCAACTCAAAAAGATTAAAATCACTAAAATCATTCCTGATCGCATCGTCGACCATGCTAACCATTCCTGTGACATAAATTCAGCATGAAAACATAAAAAAAAAAGGGTAAAATGGTCATTTAACAATTAAAAGCAGTTTCACTAGAAATGAGACATTACAAGTGATGATTTTTTATGTGTTACTTGTTGTCAAGGCAAATTGATTACTTGGCCATCACCAATGAAGGTTAACATTGAATCCCCCAATTTTTTAGAATGTATACATGGGATATATGTGGACCTATTCACCCATCTAGTGGATTATTTAGATGATTTAGGATCCCAATTGATGCATCTTCAAGACAGTCTCATGTGTGCCTCCAATCGTCTTGCAACCTGGTGTTGGCAAAGTTATTGACACAAATAATACGATTAAGAGCACAATTTTAAGATTATCCCATTAAGTCAATTCACCTTGATAATCCTGGGAATTTACATCACAAGCTATTGATGATTATTGTTTATCAGTTGGGATAAAAGTTAAACATCCTGTAGCTCATGTTCATACTCAAAATAGTCTTACTGAGTCATTTATTAAGCGCCTAAAAGTGGTAGCAAGACCGCTACTTATGAAAACAAAGTAGCCCACTATCGTTTGGGATCATGTTGTCTTGCATGGAACATTACTTATTTGTCTCAGACCGACTCATTCTAATAAATACTCTCCGTCACAATTAGTGTTTGGTCATGAACCAAATATTTCTCATCTATGAATTTTTTAATGTGTTGTATACGTGCCAGTAGCACCACTACAGCGCACTAAAATTGTCACGACTCAAAGTATACCGTAGGCATAACATGGCATATAGAACCCCCAAGAGGCCCTACACTAGACACTTAGCATACATCATACAAGATAATAGAAGTAAAAGCATTAAAAGATAGCATTTATACATCAAAAGAGTTTGACAAGCGGAAGTCTAACATAAGTCTCAAAGTCATCTAGTACATCATAACAAAAATGATTAGGACGTAACCTATACATCACATACAAAGTTTGAAAATGGAAATGACATAAAAGAAATAAAAGAATTCGGCCCTCGAATCACGAGGACTCGCCAATCTTCAAAAACCCAAAAGGATCAACTAGCCACGAGTATGGGAAGTAGGAGCGTCAAACCCTACATAAGTGAAACAATGTAGGCACAAGTATGCATTAGTACATGGAAGGTACTAAATATGATAACAATGCATAAGAGTTATGAATCATGCTAAAAGGACTTTACCTGACATGCAATGACCAAGCTAAATCATAAAATAACCCGTTAGAAAATATAAGTCATAATCATGGTCAATGCAAACTAAACATCTTTAACACTGTTATGACATACTTTAGAAAGTAACCTTAGTTAATTATTGTGGGAAGTTTACCACTAACCAACATAGACCATGTGAGATACAACATGAATTTGGTGTCTATCCCATACCGAAAAGAGATGTCCTTACTTGCCAAGGTAAGAACCATAAACTTGAGCCAAAGTGGATCCAATAACTAATATTTATCTAAGAAAAACCTATGGTGGAACATAGTTATGGGATAGGGAGATTGCTACTAGAAACTCGACCGCTACTAACGGTAGAGCTTCCATCTCAATATCCTCTCGGTGCTAAGTATAAATCCCACTTAATAGTCATTAATCATAATTCATCAAATTATCCATGGAAAGGCACAATTAGTAACCAATCCAAGCTAGAGTTCATTTAGAATAGCTCCTTAATCTTGATTCAACTTAGGTGAGAAAACCTTTCAATGTTATGAATCCTTTTGTGAGAAAAACCCTTTCACAATCATGTTTTTAGTAGTATCTGAGAAATCCTTTCACAACAACAACAATATCGATGCTTTACTCTCAAAGTAACCTTAAATCATTTATATCAATTTCATAAAAGAACATGCATATCTTCATAAATTCATCTTCCATAGTTCATAAACTTAATCATGTGTTCATAGTCTAAAATTCATGGGTCATACATGTGTTCATGTGAATTCAACTTAAAAACATATAATAACTTCAATTCATGCATAAAAGGATAGGAAAAAATCAATTGAATCATAATTTAAAAGGACCCAGTGATGAGTCGAGGATTTCAACTCATTTAGGGCATAATATAAAGAGTTCTAGTATCCTCAATGCCTATTTTATGCTCTAAACTGATGTTAGAAATGAAGGCAAAAGATCAAGGCAAGGACATTACTAGGCAAAAATGAGAGAAAAAACTAAAAAAGTTGAAGATAAGAAAGGTTGATGATCGCCAAGACCACTCGGTGAGTCGCTGAATGGCTCTTCAGCTAACCAAAAGTTCCAAAAGGTCAGCCTAGGGAAAAAGCCAACTCGGCAATGGTATGTGCAACTTGGCAAAGCACCGAATGGATTGACGATGGTAATTCTGATAGCTTAAAGTTACAGCAAGGAAGTGATAAAGGGGAAAGCCAAGAAGGCGATGGAAAGGAGCTATTCGCGCGTCGCCGACTTGATCAGCGATGCTTGACTTACTCTGTCGAATGACCCCGAAGCCAAAAATCTGGGAATGTATAAATGGAATTTTGAAAAGAGTTCACAGAGTTCCCACACATTCTAACTCTGGGTTTTTTTAATCTAGAACACTCTAAACATTGTTTTTAGTCTTTTGAGTAGGAATTTAGAGTTGAGTTTTGATTTGGAATTAATTTTGAGCACTGTGAAGACTTGCAATTTGTTACCCAAATTGATGGAGAACATAGTTGGTAACATTTTCTTGCTTTTTATAATGTTTGGCTAAAAACCCATTCTTGGGGTGTGATTATGTGATTAAATGTTTTAATTAGCTTATGGATGTTAGTATTTATTGATTTAATTGTTGATTTGAAATGGGTTCAATTGATTTGAGTTTTAATTTATGAATTGTAGTTGCAAATGCAGTTCTAACTTAGCATTCTAAGCTTCCTTGAGAAAGAGGTTTTAGAGTTAAAACTATCTATTGATGATTGTAGTGATTGGGTTATTGTGGATTCAGCTTGGAAAAGTGGATCTGAATTCGATCCTACCAATCTAGCTCGAAAGAGTAGATTAATTGAGGTTTTGGGCTGGTTAGTTTGTTAGGCTTATCGAGGTTCGAGAGAACTCACTTGATTCGTAATAGTTGATTGAGAAATAGTTGTTACACTTAAAGCCTAGCCTACCCACTAAAATTCAACGTCTTTTAGTAGATAATAATCACCCATATAATGAAATTGGCATTTAATCGATCACACCCCCAAGGATCCCTCTCTATTTGATTAGTCACATGTTTTCGTAGTTGTTATTTGTTCATTCTAATCCCCCCAATTGACACTAGATGTCAAACCCCTGCAATTTACTTTAATTGATTCGATAATTTCTACTTCTACAAATGATCGAAACATGCATTTCACTTCGTAATTGAATTCTATACCGTATCACTCCCTGTGGGATTGACCCCAACTCTTCATTGGGTTTATACTTGATTGCGACAACCTACACTTAGAATGTGATGAAGTTTATTTGAGTGTTATCACCCAGGAAGATTGAATTAAACCCTAACTTAAATTGAGAATTTTTCATTACAAAATTAGAGTTTTTGGAACCCTGTGGAGGAAAATACTCCATAGGTGAACACTAACATAGCTTAGCAACCAATGCCCACATTCAATGGTGAATTGGAGTTCTTGAAGCCAAACCTAGCTTTCTCCTTCGTTAGTTCTTGAGGGGAAATTTGGGGGTGATCTTGGAGAAAATTTAGGAATTTAGAAGAAAGGTTTAGATGGGTAGTTTTTAGGCTTAAGGGACTTATATTGGGATTATGATAAGGATCAAAATGACCTAGTTAAGGCATTAATCAATTAGGGAAAAGACTTAAAAGCCCTTAAAAATAATTACTGAGTCATTCCTACGATTTGGACCTATGGTCCGTAGGCCCTTCTACAGACGGTCCTTCTCAAGCTTAGAAATGATCAGAGACCCTTAATTTGCCCAACTTTTGACTAACACAATCTACGGCTCGTAGATCGTTCTACGAACCATAGATATCAACTGTATAACCCAACCTTAAGCTTTAAGATTTCACTAAGTTTGGGAGTCACCTACGAGACCTATCTGCGACTCGTAATGGGATGACAATCCGTCCTGGTAAACTGTAAAAAGGATACTGGACTTGTTTTAAAAAAAATGATTTCCCATTTCCTACGGTCGCCACCTACAACCCGTAATAGCTTATACAGTCTGTAGATGTGAACTGTAGACACAACCTGCAACCAGAGATTCATTTTATCCTTTTCCAAATTTTGAGGTGTTACAAAGATGGACCTCAAAGAAGGTTAGGAATATATGTTAAGCTTGATTTTGTAACATCTCTCTATTTGAAAGAACTAGAAAAAGTTAGAATTGGAAAGTGTCATTTTAGGAAAGAAGAAAAAATCTGGAAAATTAGTTAAGTTAAGTTTGAGTTTTTGGTCAACTTTAAACGACCATAACTTCTAGCTTAGGATGAGTTAGGTGTGCTTCCAGATACCGTAGGAAGTATCTTGGAATTTTCTTTCCAACACCGCCGAGTTTGCGCGATACCGTAGGAAAGTCCAATCCGGATTTTGGAAGGGTATTTTGGTCTTTTCCATACCCAATGACTTAATTTCGTTTTTTGGTAATTAATTGGGGTCTAAACTGAATTTGGTCAGTTTACGCTTTTGAGATTTGTGTTAAGGTTTTGAGAGAAGAGAAAAGAAGAGTAGAAAGGAGAAAATAAGGCAAGAAATTGTCAATTCTTGAAGCTAAGCCGTGGATTTCGTCCAGGGGTGATCCCTACGAGATATGTGAGTTCACATAGCGTTGGGTTCGTTCACTCATCTGCCAAACATGTTTATTTTAGTAATATTTTCGTCCTAAAAGATTGAAACTTTGATGTTCTTGAGTTGTATTCTTGAATTGCTTTCGTTCTTGAATTTGGGATAAGATTGGGGAGTTCTTGAGAGTTTAAGGTCGATTTTAGAGTTGTTTTGGATTAGATTCTTGTGTACATATGTTGGGTATCTGAATCTAAAGAGGAATTGAGAAAAAGAATCGAATTTAGGCGAATTGGGGTTAAAAAATGAAGAAGGAACAAGTCGGGCAAATCTGGGTACCAAGTCCGCGTCGCGGACCTGTTCCTCAGGGTTGAAAAACTTTTATGTGCATCACGGAGTGGTCACAGACCATTCTGTCTCAAAATTTATTTTGCGACCAAATAATTAAATGCATCTCCGCATCGCAGACTTGCTTCTAAACTGTGATTTCTTGATCTTTTCTCATGTTTAACTATCTAAAAACACTCCTAAACATCATGAGATCTTTCCTATCAAAAATCACAATCTTTGAAGCCATAATTCAATTCAAGGAAAGTTAAGAGTCAAGTTAAGAGAAATTCATAAAGTTTTCCAAAAGTCTTTTACAAACGCTTTAACTTTGTGTTAAGACTTAAGCTTTGAGTTGAGTAAAGAGTAAGAGTAAAGTTCATTTCTTCAAAGATTATACGGGAATTAAGTATTCCCTAGAGTTAAAAATGTTTTCACATTTGAGCAAGGAAAGGAAACACCGATTTCCAAGAGATCTTTTAAGCTAGGTTTTGAGTAATTATCTCAAAACAAATAAAGAGTTTTGTTTTTAAAACATGTGAGCTAAGTATATTTTGGGAGTAGTATTAAGCACCGATATGGAGACGCGAGTTCATAATAACTAAAGTCTCTATAAAGCATATAACCATCATGGGTAGAAAGGATCATACTTTTTAGATGACTCGTTAGTTCTTTTTAGCATAGACTAGTTGATCCACTTAGTTAAGGTGTTCTATATGACGGCAAAGTATAGGACAGTTCTGCTAGCGTGGTCAAGGCGATGTATCATCACTTAGGCTCATAGTGGTGGTTGTCGATTAGAGAAACTCCCACAGTAATATATTACTTTATATGTAAATTGAGTTGTTATTGCATTTCTTTAACAAATTGAATTGCTACCTACTGTTTTAAATGCTTTGTATAAACTGCACTATTATTGTTGTTTTACATTGCATTTGAGTTGAGTTATTCATGAGTTGAGTAAAGCCAAGGTAAGTGTTCCTTTCATATTCATTTCAAGCTTATGTCATGTTTAGTTTTCACTTCGCATGCTCGTACATTCAATGTACAGATGCCATTTGGCCTGCATCTTTTAATGATGTAGATACAGGTAACCAGGATCAGCATCTAGCACCCCGTTGATCCATTTGAGCACTCAGAGTCAGTTGGTGAGCCTCCTTGCTTACCCGAGGACTCCTTTTACATTGCTTTGTAGTATTTCAGTGTTAGGATGATCGGGGGTCTTGTCCCGACATCCCTCTTCGTATTTAGAGGCTTCATAGACAATTAGTTATGAGTCATTTAGTCTTGTATTTCAGATGTTTTGCTATAAGACTTGTGTTGCCATCTTGGCTAGTTTGAATGTTTCATTTAATACATTCTAAGTTATTTCATTAGTTCCTTATTTGAGACTATTTCTTGTGTTTAAGTCTTCCGCTGAGTAAGTAAGTCAGGCCAAGGGTTCGCTTGGGGACAACAATGGTTCTCGAGTGGCAGTCCCTCCCAGGGTGTAGTCTCGGGGGAGGATAAACTTGGTATCAGAGCACAAAGCTCAAGAGTCCTAGGGAGTCTAAGAAGCCGTGTATGTAGAGTCCTAGTTATCTATGTGAAGCGCGCCACATCTATAATTAGGAGGCTGCAACATTTAGGAATTTCCTTCACTTCTTTCATACTCATTTCGTGCGATAGAGTTCATCTTTATAAAGTCTCTTTCTAACTCGTGCTTGCACATGTCTTTCAGTTGATCATGCCTCCACGAAGAGTTGTCCGAGATCGTCCTACTAGGCGTAATGTTGAGGAGCAAGGGGTACCAAACGGACCTGAAGTGCAACCCCAAGGAGAAGTTACCAATGTTGAGTTCAGGGAAGTGATAAGAATGTTGAGTAAAGTTGTGACCAACCAAGATGGGCAGAGAGAGAACCAACAGGAAGGGAATGATACTTCGAGGATCCGTGAGTTTTTGAGGATGAATCTTCCATGTTTCACTGGTTCAAGCACTACTGAGGATCTAGAGAACTTTATTGAGGAGTTGCAAAAGGTATTTGAAGTTATGCATGTTGACGATGCTGAGCGAGTGGAACTAGCTGCATATCAACTGAAGAATGTTGCTAGGACTTGGTTTGACCAGTGGAAGAATGGTAGAGCTGAGGGAGCACCACCTCCGAGTTGGGCTTGTTTTGAGGAGGCCTTCTTGAGGGGCTTCTTTCCCTGAGAACTGAAAGAGGCCAAGGTGCAAGAGTTTCTCACCCTTAAGAAGGATTCACTAAGTGTTCATGAGTATAGCTTAAAGTTCACCCAACTTTTCCGATATGCTCCGGAGATGGTTGCGGATATGAGAAGCAGGATGAGTCTTTTTTTTGCTAGGTTGTCTCGTCAAGTAAAGAGGGCAAGGGAACCATGCTAATTAAGGACATGGATATAGCAAGGTTGATGGTTTATGTGCAGCAGGTTGAGGAAGAGAAGTTGAGGGATAGGGAGGAGTTTAGAAACAAGAAAGCAAAGACAATGAATGAGTCCGGGTAGTAGAGGAATAATGTGAACCGGTCTTCTTTTCAACAAAGGTAAAACGGACTTGCTCCATTATCTGCTAGTGCACCTGCACCTAGAAACAAATGTGAGTACAATGGTCAGAATTCACAAAACTTCAGAGCTAGACCTGTACAGTCTAAGGCTAGTGTGGCACAAGGAGGTAACTGGGCTCCTGCATGTGCTAAGTGTGGAAGGACCCACCCAGGTAAGTGTCGTGATGGCTCCACATGTTGTTTCAAGTGTAGAAAAGAGGGTCACTTCATGAAAGAGTGCCCTAAGAACCGGCAAGGTAATGGAAATCAGGGCAATAGAGCCCAATCTTCATCAATTGCTCCATCAGACAGGGCTTCACCTAGAGGAGCTACTTTCGGTACTGGCGGAGGAGCAAACTGCCTTTATGCGATCACTAGTCGTCAAAAGCAAGAGAATTCTCCAGATGTGGTCACTAGTATGATCAAAGTCTTTACTCTTGATGTTTATGCTTTGCTAGACCCAAGAGCAAGTTTATATTTTGTCACTCCTTATGTTGCAAATAATTTTGATGTTCTTCCTAAGAAACTTTGTGAACCCTTTTGTGTTTCTACACCTGTTCGGGAGTGTATTCTAGCTGAGCAAGTATATCGTGATTGTGTCATCTCCATCAATCACAAGAATACCATGGCTGATTTAGTTGAGTTAGACATGGTAGATTTCGATGTCATTCTTGGTATGGACTGGCTTCATGTCTGTTATGCCTCCATTGATTGTAGAACTCGAGTTGTTAGGTTCCAAATTCCTAATGAGCCAGTTATAGAGTGGAGTAGCAGTTCAGTAGTGCCTAAGGGTCATTTCATTTTGTACCTTAAGGCGAGAAAGTTAGTTTCCAAGGGGTATGTCTATCACTTAGTTTGAGTTAATGACTCTAGTGTTGAGATACCTCTTATTCAGTCAGTTTCAGTAGTAAAAGAGTTTCCAAAAATCTTTCCTGATGATCTTCCCAGAGTCCCTCCTGAGAGAGAAATAGATTTCGATTAGACTTTCTTCCAGATACTTGTCCTCTCTCTATTCCGCCATATAGGATGGCACCAACAGAGTTGAAAGAGCTAAAAGAACAGTTGAAAGATCTCCTAGATAAAGGTTTCATTCGACCAAGTGTCTCACCTTAGGGCGTTCCGATCTTATTTGTGAGAAAGAAAGATGGTTCCCTTATGATGCATATAGATTACCGCCAGTTGAATAAGGTTACCATCAAGAATAAGTATCCTCTTCTAAGAATTGATGATCTATTCAATTAGCTTTAGGGTTCTACATGTTTCTCTAAGATAGACCTCAGATTAGGCTACCATCAGTTGAGGGTAAGGGAATGTGATATTCCAAAGACAGTATTCAGGACCCGTTATGGTCATTATGAGTTCCTAGTTATGTCCTTTGGTTTGACCAATGCGCCTGCAACATTCATGGATCTTATGAATAGAGTATTCAAATCTTATTTAGATATGTTTGTCATCGTATTCATTGATGAAATACTAATCTATTCGAGGAATGAAGAAGATCATCCTAGTCATCTCAGGATAGCTCTCCAACTTTAAAGGATAGAGAGTTATATGCCAAGTTCTCTAAGTGTGAGTTTTGGCTTGAGTCTGTGGCATTCTTAGACCACATTATGTCTGGAGAGGGAATTAAAGTTGATACCCAGAAAATAGAGGCAGTGCAGAATTGTCCCAGACCCATATCTCCAACTGATATTAGGAGTTTCTTGGGATTGGTTGGCTATTATAGAAGGTTTGTAGAGGGGTTCTCGTCTATTTCGTCCCCTTTGACCAAGTTAACTCAGAAAACAGTGAAATTTTAATGGTCTGAAGCTTGTGAGAAAAGCTTTCAGGAATTGAAAAAGAGGTTGACTACTACCCCAGTATTGACCTCACTAGAAGGCACGCAATGCTTTGTTGTTTATTGTGATGCGTCTAGAGTTGGTTTGGGTTGTGTGTTGATGCAAAATGGCAAGGTTGTAGCTTATGCCTCTAGATAGTTGAAAGTTTATGAAAAGAACTACCAAACCCATGATCTAGAGTTGGTTTCCGTAGTATTTTCTTTGAAAATATGGCGCCATTATCTTTATGGTGTTCATGTGGATGTGTTCACCGATCACAAGAGTCTTCAGTATGTGTTTACTTAGAAAGAACTTAATCTCCGACAAAGGAGGTGGTTAGAATTACTCAAGAATTATGACATAAGTATTATTTATCTCCCAAATAAGGCTAATGTTGTTGTTGATGCCTTGAGCAGGTTGTCTATGGGTAGTACCGCCCATTTTGAGAAAGATAAGAAAGAGCTAGCAAGAGATGTGCATAGACTTGCCCAATTGGTAGTTCGACTGATGGATTCCACAAAAGGAAGAGTAGTGGTGATGAATGGGGCTGAATCATCATTAGTGTCAGAAGTAAAAGAGAAGCAAGACCAATACCCTATTTTTCTTGAATTGAAGGCAAATGTTCATAAGCAAAATGTATTGGCTTTTGAACAAGGGGGAGATGGCGTATTGAGGTATCAAGGTAGGTTGTGTGTACCAAGGGTGGATGAACTCCAAGAGAGGATCATGGAGGAACCTCATAGCTCCAGATATTCTATCCATCCGGGTTCCACAAAATGTATCGAGACTTGAGAGAAGTTTATTGGTGGAGTAGTATGAAGAAGGGCATTGTAGAATTTGTTGCCAAGTGTCCGAATTGTCAACAAGTTAAAGTAGAGCATTAAAGGCCCGGTGGTATGGCTCAGAATATAGAGCTTCCGGAGTGGAAGTGAGAGATGATCAATATGGACTTCATCACAGGTTTACCAAGGTCTCGCAGTCAGCATGATTCTATTTGGGTGATTGTTGATAGAATGACAAAATCAATCCACTTTTTGCCGATAAAGACTACCCATTTGGTAGAAAATTATGCTAAGTTGTATATTCAAGAGGTGGGTAGACTTCATGGGGTGCCAGTTTCGATTATTTCAGACAGAGGTGCACAATTTATTGCACAGATCTGGAAATCTTTTCAAAAAGGCTTGGGTTCAAAAGTAAACTCAAGTACTGCCTTTCATCCTCAGACGGATGGTCAAGTAGAGCGCACTATTCAGACCTTGGAGGATATGTTGAGGGCTTGTGTGATTGATTTCAAAGGTAATTGGGATGATCACCTACCTCTTATTGAATTTGCTTACAACAATAGTTACCACTCTAGCATCCAAATGGCTCCTTATATAGCTCTTTATGGGAGAAGATGCAGATCTCATATTGGATGGTTTAAAGTTGGTGAAGCTGGGTTGATAGGACCAAACTTAGTTTATCAAGCTATGGAGAAAGTGAAAGTCTTTCAGGAGAGGTTGAAAATAACGCAGAGTCGATAAAAATCCTACACTAATGTTAGGAGAAGGGAGTTAGAGTTTGAAGTAGATGATTGGGTATACTTGAAAGTTTCACCCATGAAGGGTGTTATGAGATTTGGTAAGAAGGGGAAACTTAGTCCTTGGTATATTGGTCCTTACAGAATATCCAAGAGGATTGGCAATGTAGCTTATGAGTTAGAGCTACCCCAAGAGTTGGCAGCGGTTCATCCGGTATTTCATGTCTCCATGTTGAAGAAGTGCATGGGGGATCCTTCACTTATCATACCAACTGAAGATATTGATATCAAGGATAGCTTGTCTTATGAGGAGATTCCGGTTTAGATTTTAGATCGCCAAGTTCGCAAGTTGAGAACCAAGGAAGTAGCATCAGTCAAAGTTCTTTGGAGAAATCAATTTGTTGAAAAAGAGATATCCACATCTCTTTGAGCCCGGAGAAATTTCAGATCAAGGTACTAATTCTTTCTTAGTACTCTTTAATTTATATACTTGATGTGTTAGATTTAATTGTTGGGCGTTTGAGCTAAATGTTAGATGTTACACCCTGAGCCTAGTAAGAGTAATCTCATTCGAGGACGAATGTTCCCAAAGGGGAGATATTTTAACATCTCGCTATTTGAAAGAACTAGAAAGAGTTAGAATTGGAAAGAGTCATTTTAGGAAAGAAGGAAAAATCTGGAAAATTGGTTAAGTTAAGTTTGAGTTTCAAACGACCATAACTCCTATCTCAGGATGAGTTAGGTGTGCTTCCAGTTACCGTAGGAAAGATCTCGGAATTTTCTTTCCAACGTCGAGTTTGCGCGATTCCGAGTTCGTATGAGTGAGATATGCCCATTGGAAGTTGGGTTGTTTGGATAAGGAAAGTCCAATCTGGATTTTGGAAGGGTATTTTGATCTTTTTCAAACCCAATGACTTAATTTCGTTTTTTGGTAATTAATTGGGGTCTAAACTGAAGTTGGTCAGTTTACGCTTTTGAGATTTGAGTAAGGGTTTTGAGAAAAGAGAAAAGAAGAGGAGAAAGGAGAAGAGAAAACAAGGAATCGTCAATTCTTGAAGCTAAGGTCGTGGATTTCGTCCAGGGGTGATCCCTACGAGGTATGTGAGTTCACATAGCGTTGGGTTCGTTCACCCACGCTCCAAACATGTTTATTTCAGTATGATTTTCGTCCTAAATGATTGGGACTTTGATGTTCTTGAGTTTTATTCTTGAATTGCTTTCGTTCTTGAATTTAGGATGAGTCTTGAGAGTTTAAGGTTGATTTTAGAGTTATGTTGGATTAGATTCTTGTGTACATATGCTGGGTATCTGAATCTAGAGAGAAATTGAGAAAAAAAATTGAATTTAGGTGAATTGGGGTTGGAAAATGAAGAAGGAACAAGTCGGGCAAATCTGGGTACCAGGTCCGCGACGTTCCTCAGGGTTGACAAAAATTTCTTCGCGTCGCGGAGTGGTCACAAACCGTTGTGCCTCAAAATTTATTTCGCGACCAAATAATTAAATGTATCTCCGCGTTGCAGACTTGCTTCCAAACTGTGATTTCTTGATATTTTCTCATGTTTAACTATCTAAAAACACTCCTAAACATCATGAGATCTTTCCTATCACAAATCACAATTCTTGAATCCATAATTCAATTCAAAGAAAGTTAAGAGTCAAGTTAAGAGAAATTCATAAAGTTTTCCAAAAGTCTTTTACAAACGTTTTAACTTTGTGTTAAGACTTAAGCTTTGAGTTGAGTAAAGAGTAAGAGTAAAGTGCATTTCTTCAAAGATTATACGGGAACTAAGTATTCCCAAGAGTTAAACATGTTTCCACATTTGAGCAAAAGAGGAAACACTGATTTCCAAGAGAGCTTTTAAGCTAAGTTTTGAGTAATTATCTCAAACCAAAGAAAGAGTTTTGTTTTTAAAACATATGAGCTGAGTATATTTTGGGAGTAGTATTAAGCATCGATATGGGGACACGAGTTCATAATAACTAAAGTCTCCATAAACCATGTAGCCATCATGGGTAGAAAGGGTCATACTTTTTAGATGACTCCTTAGTGTTTTTTAGCATAGACTAGTGGATCCACTTAGTTAAGACGTCCTATATGACGGCAAAGTATAAGACAGTTCTGGCAGCGTGGGCAAGACGGTGTATCATCACTTCGGCTCATAGTGGTGGTTGTCAGTTAGAGAAACTTCCACAGTATTATATTACATTATATGTAAACTGAGTTGTTATTGCATTTCTTTAACAAATTGAATTGCTACCTATTGTTTTAAATGCTTTGTATAAACTGCACTATTATTGGTGTTTTACCCTGCATTTGAGTTGAGTTATTCATTAGTTGAGTAAAGCCAAGGTAAGTGTTCCTTTCATATTCATTTCAAGCTTATGTCATGTTTAGTTTTCCCCTCGCATACTCGTACATTCAATGTACTGATGTCATTCGGCCTGCATCTTTTAATGATGCATATACAGGTAACCAAGATCAGCATCCAGCACCCCGTTGATCCAGTTGAGCACTCAGAGTCAGTTGGTGAGCCTTCTTGCTTTCCGGAGGACTCCTTTTACATTGCTTTCTAGTATTTCAGTTGTTAGGATGACCGGGGGTCTTGTCCTGACATCCCTCCTGGTATTTAGAGGCTTCATAGACTATTAGTTATGAGTCCTTCAGTCTTGTATTTCAGATGTTTTGCTATAATACTTGTGTTGCCATCTTGGCTAGTTTGAATGTTTCTTTTAAGACATTCTAAGTTATTTCATTAGTTCCTTATTTGAGACTATTTCTTGTGTTTAAGTCTTCCGCTGAGTAAGTAAGTCATACCAAGGGTTCGCTTGGGGCCAACAATGGTTCTCGAGTGCCAGTCCCGCCCAGGGTGTAGGCTCGGGACGTAACATATTTACTCTTTATTATTTGCTACGTTGAATCATTGACGAGAGATTTATTCACTGCATGATTTGCAGATTTTTTATTTGATGAAACATTTTCCACTATTAGGGCGAGAGAGAAAAGAACTTAAAAGAGAAATTGCATGGAAAGTTTTATCATTATCTCATTTTGATCCACGTTCCCCCTATGTGCATGTGAACAGGAGATTTAGAAATCATCCATTTGAAGAAAATAACAAATCAAATTTCAGACACATTTACTGATTTGAAAAGGATAACTAAGTCACATATTCCTATAAATAATGTATCTATCAGAATTGATGTTCCAACAGGACCATCTACTGGTATCATAGCTTCTGAATCTCATACACGCCTGAAGTGTGGCAGACCATTTGGTTCAAAGGATAAAAATCGTAGAAAAAAAGCATGAAAAATTACACCATAAAAGGATCTCACAAAGAGAATCATGATCTGATTAATCAATAATATTTCTAAAGAAATCAATGAACGTGAGTCTCATGTGAATGAAGAACTATCAATAAGTTCTACTGATAATGAGATAATATTGAATTGATAAAAAAAATTATGATGGATAATATTTTTTCATATAACATTGCACTTAACATTATGTAAGAAAATGAGGATCTTGAACCTCTATCTGTCGAAGAATGTCGACGAAGATGTGATTGGCAAAAATAAATTCAATTAGAATTCAATTCACTTGCTAAACATGAAGTTTTTGGACCAGTAGTCCAAACACCTGATTATGTAAAATCAATTGGCTATAAATGGGTCTTTGTGCGAGAAAAATGAAATTGTAAGATACAAGGAACGCCTTATTGTACAAGGATTCTCTCAAAGACTGAGTATCGACCATGAAGAAACATATTCACCAGTTATGAATGCGATAATTTTTTGATATCTCATCAGTTTAGTTATACATGAAAATCTTGAAATACATCTGATGGATGTGGTTATAACTTATCCTTATGGTTCACTTGATAATGAATATATGAAAATCCAAGAAGGATTTAAAATGTCTAAAGCATATAGTTCAATTTTTTGGAAAATGTACCCAATCAGATTACAAAAATCATTATATGATTTAAAACAATCAGGGTGCATGTGGTATAACCGTTTCATTGAGTACTTGATAAAAGAAGGTTATAAAATAATATCATTTGTCGTTGTATTTTTATTAAGAAAACAATGTTAGAGTCTATTAAACTTGTTTATATTGATGATGTAAGTCTCATTAGAACTCCAAAAGAGGTCCAAGAGGCAATTGAATATCTAAACAAAATTGAGATGAAAGATCTTGAAAAGACAACTTTGTCTTGGTATGCAAATTGAATATTTAGCAAACGGAGTCTTCATCCATTAATCTATCTACAATGAAAAAAAAAATTGAAACAATTTTACATGGACAAGGAACATCCATTAAGTACTCCAATGGTTGTTCGATCACTTGAAGTGAGTAAAGATCCGTCCCGACCTCAATAAGAGATGAGGAACCTTTTGGTCCTAAAGTACCATATTTTAGTACAATTGGTGCACTTATGTATCTTGCTAATGCTACGAGACCTTACATAGCATTTTCTCTTAATATGTTAGCAAGATATAGTTCTTCCCCTACACGAAGACATTGAAACAGGGTTAAACATATATTGCGATATTTAAAGGGGACCAATGATATGAGTATGTTTTATACCAAACAAACATAGTTTAGATCATGTTGGTCATGTAGGTGTAGGTTATTTATCTAAACCAGATAAAGCTCGATCTCAAACAGACTATTTGTTCACATATAGAGGTACTACTATATCATGTCGATCTACGAAACAATTCATAGTTTCTAATTCTTCAAATCATGCTGAGAAAATAGCTATTCATGAAGCTAGTCGAGAATGTGTATGGTTGAGATCAGTGATACATTTTATCAAAGAAAGGTGTGGCCTGAAGTGTGATATTAAGGTACCCACAGTCCTATTTGAAGACAATGTTGCATGCACAACCTAATTAAAAGGAGGCTTTATAAAAAGAGATAGAACGAAGCACATTTTACCAAAATTATTCTTCACACATGATCTCCATAAAAGAATGATGATATTGATGTACAACAAATCCGTTCAAGTGATAATCCAATAGATTTATTCACCAAATCTTTACCAGCCTCAACTCTTGAGAAGATGGTACGCAAGATTGGAATGTGAAGAATTGTGGTATTTATCGAGGGGGGGGGGGTAAAATACGTGTTGCACTCCTTTTTCCTTAGTCTAGATTTTGTCCTACTGAATTTTCCTAGCAATGTTTTTAATGAGGCAACAAGCAAATGTGTATTTAAAGATATATGTACTATTTTTCCTTCATTAAGTTTATTTTCCCTCTCTAGGTAGATTTTAATGAGGCATATTGTTAAGCAAGATATGAACATCAAGAGGGAGTGTTGTGAAATTGTGGCTGACCACGATAGGCATGTGGATAGTTTGTGGAATTGTCATGGTAGGAATGTGGATGACTTGTGCAGAACATGAATGGCTTGTGAATGTCATAATCTGCTTCACGTATAT
The DNA here is from genome assembly GCA_029582685.1 of Solanum piurae. Taxonomy (NCBI): domain Eukaryota; kingdom Viridiplantae; phylum Streptophyta; class Magnoliopsida; order Solanales; family Solanaceae; genus Solanum; species Solanum piurae. The sequence continues at coordinate 18,649 of JAJOOO010079471.1, read as the reverse complement.
GGCCTATAAATAGCCTATGGTTAAGCAGAAAATAATATGGACTACTACTTCTACTATTCTCTCTCATTGTTCTTTGTTCTTTAGATTTAATACATAATCTTTTATTTTATAATAACAATTGATACAATATATAATAAGGACAACTGATACAACATCAAATTATACCAACTTGTGTTCCTTTATTCTTCATTCTCACATTGATCATTCTTTCAGATTTGAGTCTTAGTACTAAAAAGAAATCCCTAATCGTTTATTAAAACCAGGAACTAAACCAAAAAGATTGGATATTCTAGCCCCTCAAAAATCATGTTGTAGCCTGATTATTTAAGTAAATAATTGCACCAGCCTACACATAACAAAATTCTATTTTCAGTATTGCAATAAAGAGATTGCTGACAATACCAAAGAAGCACCTCCGCGAGTCCCCCTCCGCATAAACAGCATTTCAACAGCGGTCTAACTCTGCAAACTGACGTCATATAATGGTTGAGGATAGATTTCAAGATCTAGTAAGAATACAACAATCAACAAATCCTTTTGGATCAGTCTTCTAGCTCTCTCTCTTCTCATAACTGATATCTCATATTCTAAATGCGATGGTGAGGAAACCATCATTACATCGTGAGCATCTTCCTAATGAGTGCTGCAAATATCAAATGCGGGAAACCAAATCTCGTCCAAGTAAATACCCGTCTGATGAAGCAGCATCAAAGTGCCATGCATGGGTAAACAAGAAAAGTTACAGATTCTCGCATTTACCTGCCAAGGAAAAGGGGTTAGAGAAGAGTACAAGGAAAGATAGTCAAGCGCATCAATGAATAGTCGTCTGAAAATTCACCTGACAAGTGATAGTCCATGAGCGAGATGCAACATATTCTTGGCAAGCAAAGATTCACCATAATCGGTGAGCAAGAGAGCAAAGGTTTCATATGAAGCAAGAAGGGAGCTCCAGCCTGGACTAGATAGATACTCCTCAAATAATAATAGTCCTTTCTGAAGCCTAATTAGAAGACTATTGTCTTGCACATTCTTTACAGAACATATCTGCACAGCAGGTAAGACTAGCCCAATTCTGTCTAGCCTATATGCCAGATACTACGGGATAAAAATGGACTGTGATTTTACACTGGAAAAAGTAATCCCACCACGAAGCTTGTTGGAATTCCACGTTAAGGTGGTTGCATATTTCTAATGTTGTAGATATTCATACAAGGTGGTTGCATATTTCTAATGTTGTAGATATTCATACAACCATATTTCCACTTCATAACAGGTGCACATGCACTTAAAGTTAGTTCAGATCTCCTAAAGTTATTAGATATAGATTATAGATAGACCCTCTAACCTCGTATATAAAACAAGGTTAGATGGTCTAAAGTTAGCTATGTTCTATGTTATATGTTCCTCATTGCCTTGATGTGCTGGTTTCAAATGTAAGCAACATTGGTATAGCCTATAGGTACTTCATGCCAAAAAACTGTCCATATCCATATGGTTCTGTACCCAAAGCTGAGTCCATGTAACATAAGACTATTATTCCCATTACACCTTCTGCAGAAGCATGGTAGCCACGCCTACTTCGTCTCCAATATGCATTCAAACCATAATCAAATTGAAAAAAGCAATGAGTGATTTTACCGTTACAAAACTGGCCTGCCATCGCTGACTCCATTGAGGAGTTATTAACTGGACAGACATCTATAATCCAGAGCCTGTGCCTGAAGTTGGAACAGCAATAATAGAAAAGATAATCAGATGAGACAAAGGAAGTTTCCGCTAGAAGAAACTACCAAGTATTTCTCATAGTAATAAAATACAATAGAGATCATCCTTTGAGGATGTCAGGTCTGCCTACACTAGGCCACCACGCAACGGCTTTCCCCGTTGAGGGTTAACTTACCTTGCTCAGAGGTGAAATGTCTACAGTCTTATCATAGTAGTCAGGAATTAAGATATTGAACTGTAAAATGAAGAGAAAAAAACAGTAGAATGGAAAAATGGTTGGATATGCCCTGACAAGATTGCTAATTAATTTGACTTCTCCCCTTTCTCATTAGTCTATCAAGGTTAGGGCAAGACCTTATCCAACTGCAGTAAAGAATAGCCTCATCAAGTGCGAGCCGATACTGTAGTTACAAAGTTTAGCAGGAATTTCTAGAGAATTAGTCAAACGATCTTGTTTCTCTTCCCCATAGTACTTATAACTCTTGGCAGAAGGGTTTGATTCTATTTTGAACACGATCCCGATCAAGGCAAGCTGCTAACAAATTATTCTTGGCTCACCTATTCTTTCATTTTTCTAGTCAATTGTTGCAAAGGGAGAAAGGGATTTGAATCAATAATAGATTCAAGTGTGCCACTTAACATGATGAGAGGACCAAGGTCCAAGTGTTAAATAAGTTCAAATAAATTAAAACGGAGGCACTACCATCCAACACATGTTCTTGCACGCGTCGACATGTGTCGTTTTCTCTATTCATTTTTTACAAGACATCTATGATTGTGGGAACGTCCTCCCGTCCCGTAACCATCCCGGACGTTTCAACATGTTTAGATGACCAACTGCTTCTCCGACAAGGAACAAAGACGATTGGGATCTTCTCCGATGTGGAACAGACTTAAATCAAGATTTTCCAACCATATATTCATTGAACAGACTCATTTCTACGACTCTGCCACAGATTCAGCACTAATCAAGTTGACTACAACTTAAGAGTTCGGTACCTGATTCTCAAAATATTCCTATGAAGTTTTTGGACAAGTCCAAACACTTTCCAGGTAAATCCCATTTTTTGAGGTACAGTACGATTCACCTTTTTCCAGTCGAGTTTTCTGATAGACTTGGTGTAGTTTCACGAGGCTTCAGAAGATGAGATCCAACACTTCAAATGATCAGATGGTCTCTTGCCTGATTATGTTGGATTCCTTTCGTACAAAACATTTAAACATATTCTTCCGAGATAGCTTATATCGTCATGACAGGTAATAGAATGGCTTGTGTCTCCCAATCTCCAACTCTTAGTCCTTGGGTCACTAATTCACGTGCTTCTAAGTTTTAATCACATTTTTAGTAATAAGTATCTTTTACCTACTATGTTTCACTCTCATCCCCTCTGATAGTCACACTGACCAATATATCTCAAATTATGGCAACGAAACAGGTAAAGTTAGCCTAGCACTAGCTCCTACTTTATCTTTAAATTTAGTTCTTCATGTAATCTCATTTTTCATTAGTCGTTTATCCCAAACATTTAACTGCTCAGTGACTGTCCACAACAACACTATTGTAAGATACATGAAGGTAGTACGGGGCGAATCATAGGTTCCAAGCATGAATGACATGAATTTTATTACCTCAGCCTTCCTAAATTGTCCAAAGTGTCCTTTATACATAGCTAATCATGTTATTGCTTCACTGGGTATATTACATAGATGATTGGTACATCCTAGTTCATCAAAGCTTCAGAAAATGGTATCTTATTTGTCTCACTTGTCTACTTTAGAATGTGAGTTGTGTCAATTCAGTAACCACACTTGCTCCTCCTCCCTCAAGTCTGATAATCGAGCAAAGTCTCTTTTCTTTTTAGTCACTTTAGATGTTTGTCTTTCTAGTTGGGTCAGTCCTACTTTCAGATTCCGCTAATTTGACAGGTTCATTAATGATTATTCCAGCTCCACTTGGATAATCTTGATGAAAAGACAACTTAGTTGTTTTACATTTTTCAGATTTTCTATGTTGGAATGGTGTCTATATCCACACTTCTCATAGTGATTATACACCAAACTATTTATCTTCTCCATTTCGGCAATTCATAAAACTCTCATGGGATCATTCATCAAACAAGTTCTTATATATCTCAACAAAATAAGATAGCTGAGAGGAACAATAGGCGTCTCATTGAGACTGTTCCCACCCTATTTATACATGTTCCATTGCAATTTTGGGGAATGCAGTTCGCAAATATTGTTATTTTATAAATCTTATGCCTTCCACTGCAACTCAGAATCAAGTCTCATACCCTAGTTTGTTTCCTCACTCAACTTTGTTTACTCTCCCACCTTATGTCTTTGGGAGGCTTTGTCCATAACTTTACCAAAGACAAGTTAGCCCCTGTGCTCTTAAGTGTGTATTCTTAGGTTATCCAAGTGTGCAAAACAAATATCAGTGCATCTCACTTGGCATCCAGCAGTACCTTATATCCGTCAATGTTACCTTCTTCCAAATTCAAACCTTAATTTGCACCCTTCTCTCCCGCACACCAAAACATTTATGAGGTTTTACCAATTCCATCTTTTGGGATTCTGACGTTATCTCCCTTCCTCCACCCAAAAGCTATGTTGCTGAGACACAAGTGCAGGTGTCCGATATGAGTGCAGATCTAGAGATCAGATCCTTCATGATCTAAATTTTAAGATTTTGGAGACACGGATCCAAATATGGATACGGGTGCGGGGATTCGGCTAAAAATAATTCAAATATCTAAAAAATAGAGTTACAAAACCTAAATTATGAGATATTGAGGAGAATATTGATCAAGCGAAGAATCCTCAAATGAGATCAAAGGAAAATGGAGTGACGGAAATTTCTATATACTAGATATTCCATTGTCTTCAATTTCACTTAGCTTTTGTTTTGATAACAAAAAAAGAAAAAACTGTCCGAAATTTCTTCATCGATTTTTGGTCAATACCCAAAACCGGCTGACCAGATCGTGTACGGATCCCAACCCACACCAATATTGTGTCAACACGAGTGCAGCACCAAAAGTGAAGAGCCAGAGCAACATAAGCCCAAAAGCAAGAGAAATTTTCACGTCTTTGGCACATGAAAAAGAACCAGGCCCGCACGTAAAAAGGCATGTTGAAGATATAATTAAGTAAAAAGAATGTGCTCCCTCTTATAGCTTTGCTTTAAGTTTTAGATGAGATGATCACACACTTCAACATGACCTCCGTGATATTGGTAAAGACTCGAATAGCTTACACTATTGGCAAGCTATATCGGCCATTGTGTTCAAGCCAATATTTTCTTCTTTTGATCTTCCTTTTGATGTTTGGTGTTGCTCTTTACTTTAACAAAAGGTGCCCCTAATCCCTAGAGGATCGTTCATGCACCGCTCCTCTAGGACTTTTCAAGCATCGTTCTCTCTCGTGACCAACACATCTACTTTTTATATGATCAGTGCCCTCTTCCAAGACCTATAATTTATTTTCATTTCTCTGTTATTCAAGAATGTTCAGGAGATTTGCAAAACCATATCTTTTTCAATGATTGAGAATAGATTTCTTTTCATATGTAGTTCTTTTGTCGTCCACACCAACAATTTTCCTTAGGAAAGAATTCCAACACCGCTTTTCTTTTTGGTGATTTTGCACTATTCTAGATATAATTTGACATCAACTCTCTATTGTTCAAAATAAGCAAACTTGAGTTGGTTTTCCCGTTTCAAATTTGAAGTGGCATGTTAGAATATCAAGTGAATAGGTGTCTATATTCATTGTACTAAAATAAGTAAAATCATATAGAATATTCTATATGATACCTTAGTATTTTTATTTTTTTTATGACGAGGGAAACCGCAGTTGCTACCCTTAGAGTGCGCACAAGGTAAAACCCCCGCTCCTATGCAATAGCTCGCAAACCACACAGGAGAGTAACCTACACTAGGCAAACCCGGTGTGACGAACTCAACCCAGAAGGCAAACCCCTTGCTTTCGCGGGCAAGGGGTTTCGAACTTGAGACCTCCAACATGGAAGTCCCAAGCCCAAACCACTAGGCCACCTCAAAGGGTGATACCTTAGTATATTTTAAGCATAGAATATTTACTTAGCCGATTAATTAGCATAAGGGTTTACCAACCATACTATACATAGCCTAAGACTTCTATACAATGGGCACCTCTTATACATTGTTAATCAAGACAATGAGAAGCTTTTCTTATGTTCAAATATAAAAACCACGATTTATCAAATAATTCCTCAATTTGAAGATGATTATAAATGTGTTATACATATAGTTGGATTGGATCTTTGCCAATGGTTTGTGGTAAGAGTTTAAGCAAGAATGCAACACTCAAATGCCTTCACCAGAGTGTATTTTAAAGAAAGTAGATTTCAGAGTTTCACCCATAAAAGATAACAGTGAGCAGTTGTCCCTAGGGACTTTAATCTTTTACATCGAAGCAAATCTACATATAACAAACAAATATGTGATTTCATGTACAATACAGGGGAGAATGTAAATGGTTTATTTCAAACTCAGATGCCTAGATTAATTATCTTTTGTTAACGCAGTCTCTACACCGTTGGCCCAGAAAACAAGAAAAAGAAAAGAGTAAGAACCAGAGATAGAGCCAAGCAACGGTCAAGCTTTTTCAAAGTAAATATCCATAACAGAAAGTTTGACTGATTAAAACACCAATACAGAACTATTTATGTCAATGCTCAAATGTTCGACAAATTTGAACAGGAAATGGTGAAACGGAAAGCGTCAGAATGACGTACTACAGACCGTTATTCACTGGAAACAAACTATTGGTTGAATAATTCTAACATGTATTCAGATGCAAACAGTAACTGCAGGTAAGCCGAAAATGTACAGGAAGATCTCCCATTATGGTTCATCAGTTAAAGCCACTTCACATTACGGCGGAACTTCTGACATTATCATATAAGCTGAGAATGACAAAAAAATCAGTCTTTCTCCCCCCTGCTCAGGAGAAACAAGAAACAGGGCAAACATAGAGTCGCGACGATGCATACCTCAATTGAAGAATTCTAGGCAAGTTTAGACAGTAAGTTGTCAAGTAATGGTAAAGGATCAACTCTTCTAGCCACCAACAGCAGTCAGAAAACTTCACTTCTACATGGTAAATTGTCAACAAAACAGAATGAGCAGCTCCTCTACCCCCCAACAGCAGCCAGAAACCTTCTCTTGCTGACTGGCTCCTCTTGCATAACCACTACATCTTTCACCTTTTCGAGCAGCTGCTCAAGTTCTGTCACTCCAAAGCTCTCATAGTCCAAAGGCCTCTTGTACCGCAGTTTATATATTGCCTCAAAATTACTAAGAAGAATCCGACAAAAGTAGCTCACAAGGATCTCTTGAATCTCATACTTGAACCTTTGGAGGCTTTGTTCAACTAATGCAGCTGTATCAGATTTCTTACGCCCCCCATGTTCTATAACTAATCTTTCATCATCTGAGAACTCATCTGAAGATTCGGGTGTAGTCACAATATCAGCATTCACTACTTGCATTCTTTTTCCTTTTCTATCCTTTTTTGCCACAATCAAGGGAGGAGTACTTGGTCCGGCTCTTCTGTTACGGAGGTAAGCAAACTTTCTTTGGCCTTTTCCCTCGACAGATATAGCATCAGCCATCTTCTTCAGAAGATTCATAAATTTACAAGCCCCATATTCTGAAGTATAAAGCAGGTCCCCATAAAATTTCTGGTACTCTACGGGGATATGTGTAAGAGGCAAGCAACCTCCAAATAATTCAAGCAACTTCACCAGCTGTCCCTTCAAACCATTTATATCCCCAGGAGGAACCGACGTTACATCACTCTGGCCAAATAAAGATGGATCTACAGCTGGAACCTCAGTTAAACCAGATGGAAGGCTGTGAGATGGCATACCCCCAGGATGACATGGCAAAGACATTGAAATGCCATTATATTCAGCTAGAGACTCTGATATCATTGAGAAATTCCTTGCAATGTAATTGCTTTGAGAGAGGCCTCTACACACTGTAGCTTCTTCTATATTCTGTTTATCTGAATTCTCATACATCTGGCAACCCATTAGCCTCCCAGAAACGTCTGCCACACCTCCACGAGGAGGAATTAAGGCCTTCACAGGGGGGAAAAGGCCTTCACCTCGGGCCACACTTGGCCAATCCCAGACAAAACTCCCTGCATTACATAAAGCAGATGAAACACTTACTCTAGCAGGAATGACAAGAATTACATTGTATCCTCGTTGACCAAGAATGTGAAGGGCAGGAGAAAAATCAACATCTCCTGAAATTAGCATAATGGATGATGGTTGAGGATTGTCAAGAGCAAAAACAAACATGTCAACCAAGATCGCCTTATCGGCTGCATCCTTCCTTCCATTAGGAACATCTATGAGTTTAACACCAGTCCTCTGACAGCCCTCTCTTAATCGCCTGGGGAAAGCATTAAAATCTCCATAGGCAGAAAACATAGTGACCAGTCCCTTGATTACAGGATGGACCCACAGAGCCATTCTGATGTTGCCAGCCACATCCTCAGGGCGTACATTACTAGGAACAGGACAGTTCTCAATATCCCAAAAAATTGCCACAGGTCCTTGTGTAGCATCTGGGACTTGCGGGGAGAGGGATAGTGTTCCTTTCATATTTCTACTTTCCTTGGGCTTCTCAATTTGTTCAGACGACTCTGAGGACAATCCAGAAGATGATGTAGCAGGATGTGCCGTCATTATCCAATTAAAGTTTCTAATGGTCCTTGGCTTCCTGTAGATGGCCAACAAAATTAGTTACAAACAACTAGAACCTATTCCAAGTTTTTCCATAGATAGCTGAATCAATACACAAAACCCATGAAAGCAGGAGTATTTTCAAACAGTTCCAATAAAAACCAATATATGCAAGCCCAACAGCAATCAACTCCAAACAATTGTCAACATTAGTTTAGATGCTAATAAGGGAGACCAAATTCATAATTTTTCACTTTACGTGAATAAAAAGGTCAATTTTAAATGATGTAATGCCTGCAACCAATTTGGCAAGGTAGCTTTTTATGATTGGAAACACAGTGGAAAACGATCTTAACTATTCAAAATAAAAGCTCAACATTTTCACTTAAGCAAAGTTGTGGCTGTAAATACGAGAGAAACAGGAGATATGCATGACAGCACCATGGCAGAGTATGGGATATGTATCAAGATGGCCGTCTTGTGAATCATGTGTCATATGATAAATCGTGTTGTAAGATACATGGTAAAGTTTAAACAATACATAGAAAGAAAAAATAAGAGACTAAAGAGGATTTTATTTCCTTCTTATAAGTCACTGAGAGGCTTGTTTAACACAAGGTAATTTATCGAGGAGAGGTTTTCCCAAAATAGATGCCACAGGTGTGCAAAAGCTCCAGAGATCCCTAATCATCTCTTTGTACATTACAACAAGGACTGGCAGATGAGGTCTTATTTCATAATCTTTTTGCAATGAACCATGCCAAACACACCGAAAAGATTATACTAAGTAGGGAAAGGACAATAAAGCAGGTTAAAACAATGTGGAAAGCAGTACCCATGGGCATTTGTTGGACAGTTCAGGTAGAGAATTGTACACATCTAATCATAGACGCTTTGAAGAAAGGAAAAAAAAAGCAAAAACGCTTGTTATGCTTGAAATCAGATGTCTTTAACCCTTTAAGTTTTGCTGTAACTTGAAAATTACATATGAATCAGACACTATGGACTTTCTGAATGCTTAGAGAGTCTAAATTCACTCTGTTCGTACAGATTTTTAAGCAACCACTTTGTGCTATAGTGATTAGCTGAAAATTCACCCTTAAAATAAGAATCCAAAAGCAAATCACTCAGCGCATAAACAGAACATGCTACTAATACTAGTTTGAAGTCCATCATTCTTGAGAAGCAAAAAACCTCACATCACCATTCAGGCCATCTGCCCCACTTCAGCACTCTTCTTGCATTGCATAGTTCCACATCTATATACATATAATGGGATAGGTTTCGCAGATCTAGAGATATTCGGTAATGAATTATGGTGATAATTAGAAAACAGAAAAGTCCTCCAAATAACAGGTCGGATCATTTCAAAATTTGTTTACACATGGTGACTGAGTAACCAAGTGAACACTCAACAAAACATCAATGCAAACCAAAAACTTCTTGAATTACCAAACATAATTTATAAAGGATAGAAATCTTAGAACAGTTATTCCCCAAAATATATGCATTCTGCTTCGATATTAATTGAGTTCTACCATGCTTCTTTTGTAATGTGGGGATATAAATTTTAAGGACAGAATGTACTAGTTTCCTAACAATAAACTTTATCCAAGTCTAAACTAGTTCTTAAACATGCAAACACTTCCTTCTTTTTTTGAGAAATGGAAAATGTAAACATGCAAACACTTTTTTTTTAGAAATGGAAAATGTAAATATGCAAACATGATCAATGATCCCAATTGTGTGTAAACATGCAAACTTGATCAAAAGAAACATAAAAATATAGATTTGAGGAGTGCAAATTTCCAGACCCCAATTGTGTGTTTACATTGGGTTTGTTGTTGCGTGCAAAATTTAGAACAGCTTATGGACTGGCTCTTTTGTTTCCTATATTTTTTTTCACCTTGTACCAACCCATCGAACCAAAAAAAAAAATTACAAGTTGAGAAAAAGAATTGATAAATCATAATGTGCAAGCCAAGAAAGGATGAAATACTAAAGAATTTTCAATGAACAATCAACTATTACTCAATCTCAAACTAGTTAGGATCGGCTATATGAATCCTCTATATCCATTCTCCTCTATCCAAGTACTAGAATGTCTTTTTATCAGTATGTAAAACTAATAGAATGTTCAATCAAGTACACCCAAATCCCAAACTAGTTACGATCCCCAGTATCCATTTCACTCATAAAAAACAGTCTATTTTCAATCAGCAATCCACTACTCTTCCATCCCAAACTAGTTGTTAAGGTTGGCTATGTGAACCCTTTATATATATTCCCCACTCTACAAAAACTGAAAAACTTTCAATCAACACTCAAGTACGCTTTGATCCAAACTAGTTCAGCTATAAGAATCCTCTATATCCATACTTCTCCATAAGAGTTGAACCTTAACCCCAAGCTAGTTAATATCAGCTACATGATTTATTCATTATGCTCTAATAACTGAAGAACACCTCATCTTAAACTAAATAGATTTGGATACATGATCAGCTACACCTCAATACCAAACTTGTTAAGGTCGGCTATATGAAGTCCGCATTTGAGTCTATAAGAAAAAAAATTGATAATGGTAACTGAGTCTATAAAAATTTGAAAAACTGAAGAGTTTTCAATCAATCCACTATCTTAATCTCAAAGTAGTTAGAGTTAGTTATATAAATCCTCTATATCCATTTCATTCCATAGAAGTTGAAGAATCTTTGATCAAGAAGCAACTATGATTCCACAATCCCAAACTAGTTAGGTTGACTATGTGAATCTTCTATACCATTCCTGTTCTACAAAACAGAAAAAACTTCAATCGCACAGTAGTTAGGTTCAGCTATATGCAGGAGTGGATCTAGAGTGTAGCAAGGGGATTCACCCTAACCCCTCAGCAATAAATTACACTATATTATAAGGTATTTTTAAATATTTTTTATGTATATTTATAGATTTTGAATTCCCTAACATAAAATTAGAGGTTAACTTAGTCGTTGAGGGATTCAAAATTTACCTTGAGATTCCAAGTTCAAATCACAAACACTACATTTTTTATTTTTTCAAAGCCCATGGTCAAAATCCTAGATCACTCCCCTTAGTCAAAATCCTGGAGAATAAAACTAAAGATCTCAAAAAAAAAGTTTCGGATTGAGGTGCAGTAGATTATTTATTGATAAATTCTTTAGTTTTTTTTATAAAGGATTCATATCGCCAGTGTATGAATCTAACTTGTTAGGACGGACTGTATGAATCCTATCTAACCATTTTTCATTTTGTATAAGAAGTGAAGAATTTTGAACCAACAATCAACTACTCAACCAAAAACTAGTTAGGAAATAATTTCAATCAGGGGTGGCAATTGTGCGGGTTAAGTCAAATTTGGACGAGTCATAATGGGTCAAAACTCAACCCAACCCAAATTTGTTTGGGTCAAAATGGGCTGGATCAAAACAGGTCATCGAGCAGGACCCAACCCAACCCAACCAAATTTTAATAGGTTTAATTATTTTATTTGTTTTTTAAAATATTCTAGTGCCTAATAAAATAAGTTTTTCCTTTATTATGACTATATATAACATATCAAATTAAAAAGATTTTGACAAGATTTCTAATGACTCAATTTGGTTTTACATATCCACTCAATGGGGTTATTACTTAAACGGGTTAGGCGGTTGGGTTTGATTTTGCCACCCCCAATTTCAATGAAGAACCCAGTAAAAGCCTCATCCCAAATTAATTAGGGTGTACTACATGAACTATATCCATTTGGTTCGTGAAGAAGTTTTGCAATATAAAACTATAATAGTTAAGCAGAACGCCAATAACTGATGGCATTCATAGAGCCTGAATCATCAGAAAAGGCAAGGGGAAACTCTTGAATTGTTGAGATTGAAGTGGAAAGACAATATTAATTGATTAACACTTAAAATAGCAAATCGAGTATAGGAAAAGAGATGGAGAAAAGGGGAGTACCGCAAGAAGATTGAATTTCGGAGCAAAGAACCACCAATCTCTCAAGTGATTCTGCAAGAGATGACACCAGACGAGAGTCTACAAATCTCTACACTCATTCAGATTTGCCAAAGACAGGATATACTACGGGATTTTTGACAGAAATAACCCATCATGTAAAATATTTTACCAAAATAGTACATTTTTTTGAAATTTTACCAAAATAAATTAAACGTAGTAACGTTTTATAAATTATTTCAATGGACAAAACTAACGACAGACAAATTTAACGAAAGTATAAAATGTTACCCATGGTAATGATTTAATCTTAAAACGTTACCATGAGTAACGATTTTCTGGTACAACCATGAGTTTAATCAATCTCTTGTGTAAATCTTCATTCATCTCCTCTTTCCTTCATCCTAATTCTACAACACCGCATCTGGTCAGTTTTACCAAAAAAGTTCAAAAATTCATTTTCCATAATATCATAATAATATTTGAATCTCATGTTTTCAAATTCAATACATATTTACAGAAAAACACATTTTCAAAATGTTAACACGACCTCAAATTTCAACAGCATTCAACCAAAAATATAATACCAACATTTAAAATAAAAACGAAAAAATAAATCGTATTACACAGTAAATCAAAATTGCAAATCACAAAATTTTGATGATATGTTCACAATCAGCAATTGCAAAATTTAAAATACAATAGAATAGAAGATAAAAGAATTTAAATCACGAAACTTCAATCGGAGTTGGGCATTTTCGAAAAGTCCCAACATCAATTTGATAATATAAAAAAAGAAAGAAAGAAAGAAAGAATAGATTTAAACCTTGCACTAATAAATTAATAACTCATGAGAAAGGGGATCACTCTTTAAGGAAATTCTTAAATTGCATCAATTTTTTCAGTTGTTTCTTGGATTCGTTGCCAGTATGTAAGTTGCAACTGAAATTTGAGAAATTGAAATATCTCAGTTTTTAAACAATAAGATCTCACTCAAATTGTGATTTTTGATGTACCAGAGGTGGTGAAATTGGAAATGAAGGATCGCCAGAATGACATTTTTCCGGTCTCAGAGCCCTAAAACTTATTCCCATGTTGCCCCCCAAAGATTGAAAGGACACTTGTCTATTTGTCGTTAATTAAAACGTTACTCCGAAATACATATTATTTGTATGTCGTAACTGTTGATCACAGAATACTTCTTTTAACGCCGTTTATAGTTAAATACTCAAAAAATTATAAAACGTTACTCAGAAGTACGTTTATTTTATTTTGGTAAAATTCCAAAAAATTGTACTAGTTTTGTTAAATACTTTAAATAATTGACTAGTTAGGTCAAAACTTCTATACTACGTAAATGTATCCTGCAGCCAAAACAAAATTAAGCTAAATGGCGCAAAGGGTGAGCAAAAATAGAAAAAATCGATTCAAACCAAATTAATTTAATTTTTCGGTTTTGATTTTGATTCGGAGGTTCGGTGTAAGGGTAAAAAAAAAGGTGTATCAAAAAACACAATGTTATTAACTAAATTTAAAATAATATTTTTAAATTTTATTAATTATATATTTTAGATTTTAATTCAAAACATTTTAAACTTTTGACCCACCCAATTTCAAACTGAGTTTTTGGAGCCCAACCTTTAAACAAACAAAAGAAAATTCACAACCCACAAGTTACACATCATACTTCATAGCTAGGGGTGGGCGTTCGATTCGGTTCTATCAAATTTTTATTCAGTGTTTTAGTATTCGGTTTTGAAAACAATATCAATTGCCAAGAGTGTTTGTTGGAAACAGAAAATCTAAAAGAGAGAAAAAAAAACTTGTTTAGTTTTTTGTTAGAAACTTATTATTAAATATGTTTATTGATTATTTCAAGTTTTCAAGTTTTATGTTTAGTAAAATGTTTTGATAATTTTATTCTCATTTATTTTTTATTTGTACCGAAAAATCATTTTAAAAACATCGAATTAAATTGAACAGAAGTTTAAAGATCCGAATCAAACCAAAATATTTTGATTTGATATTTGGTGCACACTTTTTCAAAATCGAACACCAAAATTTGATAAAGTGGAATATATATATATATATATATATATAAAACTCTTCGTTAATGTAAATAATTATTCCCAATAATAATTATTTTTATAACACCCGGAAACTAGTAGGCTAAACTAGAGCCTTATGTGAGGGTTCTAGAGTTTGACGTGAGGGTTAAGTTGTAGATTTGACTTCTCGTACTTAGAATGAAGGGTTAGGGGTTAGAGCGTCAAGGTACGACTCCCCAAGGACCGACCCTAAAATCTGCCCCAAGGCACTGACCCACGATGGGGACTCACACCCCGTGGGTCCACCTATGCCCCGTGGGGAGGGTCATGGGTCAAGGCCTACAAACCATGTTCCAGTACCTCATCCACAGATGACCAACACGGATCGTGGGTGGACCCACTGCCCGTGGACGGACCCACGGCCCGTGGATGTGGTCTCGTGGGTTGGGGGCAGTGAACTTTAAGTCGGTTTAAGTTGGGGGTTAAGGGAACTTTCTAGAATTAATTAGTTATTTAGTCGGGTCGTTTTATTAGTAATTAGACCACCTATATATTGTAACACCCAGTATCTGAAAACAGACCAACCAGCAGATTACCAGAAGTTGCAGGTGCAACTCACGGTCGCCACCCACGGACTGTAAGGTAACCCATGATCCACTGCCGAACCCACGGACTGTAGGTCAGGCTAGGGACCGTAGTCCAGGTCTGTGGATCAAGGCCTCAAAACCTGGTCTCTGAAGTCAATAGACGGACTGACATGACGGACTGTGGGTCAGTCCACGGACCGTCGATCACTCCGTAGGTCGAGACCCTCAGGACCCCCCAGAACCATCCTCTGAAGTCGATCGAAGGACTGACAGGACGGACCGTCGATCAGTCCCGTCGGTGGCTTCAACAAATTTTAAGTCAGGGGTCGTTTGGTCTTTTCCCTATGCGTTGGACCCCTAAACTACGTAGTTTTGGTCAGTTTTTTCCTAGCAACTAAATTAGAACCTACCCTAGTAAATTCTTTCTCCAAAATTCATCTAATTAGAACGAAAAGAGGAGAAAGAAATCGAGCAGCCCTAGTTCAAGAACACAACAAGGTTTCTTCATTTCCAGCCCCAAAATCAAAAGATTTCACTGTGAAATTCGTCACAAGGTATGTGGGATTTCACTAATGGGTTCCTTTCACCCATTAGGTCCCTAAAATTCAGTCAGATTCTTGATTCCCTTCATATTATCTAGACCTAGGGTTTCTTGAATGTTAGAAATTGTTGTGAATTAGTTGTTAGAATATTCCTAATCAGATTTTCATGTTGTTGTCACACTGTTACTTAGTTCCTTGTATGAAATTCAAAACCCTATATGTGTTGATTCGTTTAGTTCATGAATTACACAAGCTAGGTCAGTTTATTCAGTTTTACATACCTCAGTAAGAATGTTTCATAATCAATATATTAATGTTGCATTTTCAGTTATCATGTCAGTATCTTGAGCTATTCAGTATTACAAATATTCAGTCATAATGTGTTAATTACAAAATCAGTTGGGAGTAAGCTTAATATCGAGTGGACTAAGGGTCAGTCACCCTCATAGTCCCAGAACTACGTGCCCCCGTAGGTTATAAGTCCCCTCTGTGGGTCTCAGTTTAGTGATCACGCCAGTCATGCCTTTATACCTCTGACAGGGTATATTGGGTCCTCTCGATGGGGAGTATACATCAGACTCCACATTTAGCTCATGTGGTTTTATGTCGATTATTAGTAGCTCCCACAGTCAGATTTTATTGCATTGACCATGTTATCAGTCACAGTCAGATTTCAGTCTCAGTATGTTATAAACTTGGTCATTGCATTCAGTTAGTTCATGTTCAGTATTTTCAGTATATTATCATGCTTATCTCATATCATTGCTCAGTTATATGTTTTGTTCAGTTATGTATTGTGTTCAGCTTTATTCTATCATCCATGCTCAGTTCCCTTCAAGTACTGATGCATACTCTGCGATGCATCTTCTCGTGATGTAGGTTCAGGTCCTCAACATTCAGATCACGCATAGATCGGTTCCTGATCATCAGCTAACCAGTATCAGTGGTGAGTCTTCATTTTCTGATGACGATAGACATGTTTCTTCTCTACATTTCAGTTTTTAGTTTCAGTTTTTCTAGATCTAGTTGGGGCATGTCCCATCATTTCTAGTCAGTTAGAGGCTTTATTTCAGACATAGTTAGACTTAGTTTTAGCTTTGGAGTTTGATATTTCAATTGCCATTAAACTCATAGTTCTTTTATTCAGATGTTAATGGGTATTCCCCATCCTTTCAGTTTACATGATGTTTTATGCTTCTGTACAGTACTTTCTTAATTTAGTTATCTTTAAGTATGCTTATGATATGCTAGCAAGGTTAGCTTAAGGTCACTCGTGATCCTAGGTCCCGTGTCCGCGTCCTGGGGGTAGCTTCGAGGTGTGTCAAACTTTGTATCAGAGCACTAGGTTTAAGTATCCTAGGATGTCAGAAAAGCCGCACTAAGTAGAGTCATTTTCATGAGTGTGAAGTGCACCACATCTAATGAGAGCGAGGCTATGAAGTGTTTTAGGAAAACTTCATTTTCTTGATATTCTTATCATGTACAAGGTATGATCTAATTCCTCATTTATAACTCGACGTTATACGTTTCAGATCACGCCTCCTCGTAGAGCTTACGGAAGGAATGCTAATGCACGCAATGCTAATGTATCTCCTTCACTCCCAGATCAAGAGGTTTTGAATGCAGAGTTTCGGAATGATATTCAGTTTTTGGCTCAGAGTGTGACCAACCAGAACAACCAGCAGGTTCCAGTTCCTGCAAAGGCTAATGGTGGATCAGTGGCATCCAGGGTTCGCATTTTTGTTAGGATGAATCCCCCCTGAGTTTTTAGGGTCGCAGATTGGTGAGGATCACCAAAACTTCATAGATGAGGTCAAGAAGATCTTTGGAGTAATGCAAGTGACTGTAAATGATAGGGTGGAGTTAGCATCCTACTAGCTTAAGGATGTAGCTCACATCTGGTTTACTCAATGTAAACAAAATAGGAGTACGGATGCAGCTCCTATCACTTGGGAGTGTTTTAGTGAGACTTTTCTGGACAGGTTCTTCCCAAGAGAGTTGAGGGAAGCAAAAGCTCAGGAGTTCATGAATTTAAGGCAAGGTAACATGACAGTCTAAGAATACGGTCTCAAGTTCATCCAACTCTCCAGGTATGCTCCTCACATGGTTGCCGATTCCAAGGCTCAAATGAATAAGTTCATGTATGGGGTATCCGACTTAGTGAAAATAGAGTGTCGCAATGCTATGTTGCTGGAAAATATGAATATATCTAGGCTCATGACTCATGCTCAACAGGTTGAGGGAGATAAGCTTAGGGAACATGCTAAGGATAATAAGAAGGCTAGGCAACTATGAGTATTCTCAACAGAAATCAGGTGGTGGAAATAGCTCATAGTTTCAGCAAAAGTCTTCAGCTCCAGCACCTTCATCAACTAGTGTTCCATCTTTCAGGTTCCGACAGGATCAGAAAGGTAGAGCATTAGGCTCTAAGTCTCAAATGAGTGTTTTAGGAACCAGAACCTACCCAACTTGTCCAAAGTGTGGTAAGAACCATCCGGGTGAGTGTCTTGCAGGAAAGGAAGGATGTTTTGAGTGTGGTCAGTCTGGTCACAGGTTGAGAGATTGCCCTTCTTCTAAACAGGGTCAAGTAGGCAACAATGGTAGGGCTCAGTCTACAACTTTAGTAGCACCAGCAAGTCACCCGACTCAACTAGGTAACTCATCTGGTACAAGTGGCAGACAGCGCCAAAATAGGTTATATGCTCTTCAGGCTCGCCAGGATCAGGAAGATTCACCTGATGTAGTCACGGGTACGTTACGAGTTTTTAACTTAGATGTTTATGCTTTGTTAGATCAAGGGACTACTCTCTCCTTTGTAACTCCTTATATAGCAGTCAAATTCAATGTTAGTCCAGAAACTATTTCAAAACCCTTCTCAGTCTCTACTCAAGTCGGTGACCCAGTTATAGCTAGACGGGTATACATAAATTGCCCTGTCACAGTCTCTCAGAAAGTCACCTCAGTAGATCTTGTAGAGTTAGAAATGGTAGACTTTGATGTCATTCTAGGCATGGATTGGTTACATTCATGTTATGCCTCAGT
>JAJOOO010079468.1:0-20450 GCA_029582685.1 Solanum piurae | reverse complement strand
GAGTTTAAGATTTAGAGTTTAGGGTTTAGGGTTTTGAGTTTAGGATGTAGGTTTTAAAGTTCAGGATTTAGGGTTTAGGGTTTAAAGTTTGGATTTAGGGTTTAGGGTTTAAGGGTTTAGGGTTTGGGGTTGTAGGGTTTTAGGGTTTAATGTTTGGGGTTTAGGGTTTAGGGTATAGGGTTTAGAGTTTAGAGTTTAAGATTTAGAGTTTAGGGTTTAGGGTTTTGAGTTTAGGATGTAGGTTTTAAAGTTCAGGATTTAGGGTTTAGGGTTTAAAGTTTGGATTTAGTGTTTAGGGTTTAGGGTTTAGGGTTAGGGTTTAAGGTTTAGGTTTAGTGTTTAAGGTTGAGGGTTTAGGGTTAGGGTTAGGGTTTAGGGTTAGGGTTTAAGGCTTAGGGTTTAGTGTATCGGATTGAAGGTTTAGGGTTATTGTTATTAGGGGTTAGGGTTTAGGGTTTTGATATAAGGTTTTGGGTTTAGAGTTTAGGATTTTGGGATTATGGTTTAGGGTTTAGGGTTTAGAGTGTAAGGTTTATGGCTTAGGGTTTAGGCTTTAAAGTTTAGGGTTTTGGGTTTAGGGTTTAGGGTATATGGTTTAGGGTTTAGGTTTTTTGGTTTAGGATTTTTAGGTATAGGATTTAGAGTTTATATTTTGGGTTTAGGGTTTAGGGTTTAGGGCTTAGGGTTTAGGGTTTAGTGTTTAGGGTTTAGTGTTAGGGTTTATAGTGTTTTGAGTTTAGTATTTAGCGTTTAGCATTTAGAGTGTAGAGTTTTGGATTTAGGGTTTGGATTTAGGGTTTAGGGTTTAGGGTTTAGAGTTTGGATTTGTGGTTTAGGGTTTAGGTTTGGGGTTAAAGTTTAAGGTTTTGTGTTTTGTATTTAGGGTTTAGGGTATAGAATTTGTATTTAGGATTTAGGGTTTAGGGTTTGGGGTTTAGAGTTTATGGTTTACGGTTTAGTGTTTTGGGTTTAGGGTTTAGGGTTTGCAGTTTTTGATTTAGGCTTTAGGGTTCGTATTTTAGGTTCAGGTGTAGGGTTTGGAGTTCAGGATTTTGGGTTGAGGGTTTATAGTTTAGGGTTTAGGATTTAAGGTGTACTATTTACTGTTTAGGATTTAGGGTTCTGGGTTTAAGGCGTACTATTTACTATTTTGGATTTAGGGTTTAGGGTTTAGGATTTAAAATTTAGGGTTTAGGGTTTACTATTTAGGGTGTACTGTTTACTGTTTAGGATTTAGGGTTTAGGGTTTAGGATTGTAGAATTGAAAGTTTAAAGTTTATGATTTAGGGTTTATAGTTTAGAGTTCAGGATTTAGGGTTTAGGGTTTAGCATTTAAAGTTTAGAGTTTAGGATTTAGGGTTTACAGTTTAGGGTTTAGCATTTAAAGTTTAGAGTTTAGGATTTAGGGTTTACTGTTTAGGGTTTAGAGTTTGGATTTAGGGATTTGGGTTTAGGGTTTAGGGTTTGGTGTTTAGGCTTTAGGGTTTAGGGTTTAGTGTTAGGGTTTAGGGTATTGAGTTCGTATTTCGGGTTTAGTTGTAAGCGTTTAAAGTTTAGAGTTTCAGATTTAGGGTTTAGTATTTAGAATTTTGATTTAGGGTTTAGGATTTAGGATTTAGGTTTGCGTTAGGGTTTAGGGTTTGGAGTTTTCGATTTAGGGTATAGGATTTGGGGTTTAGAGTTTAGGATTTAGGGTATAGGGGTTAGGGTTTAAAATTTGGATTTGGAATTTAGGGTTTAGGGTTTAGTGTTTAGGGTTTACCATTTAGGGAATAGTGTTTAGGGTTTAGGGTTTAGGGTTTAGGATTTAGGGTTTAGGGTTTATGGTTTAGGGTTTATGGTTTAGGTTTAGGGTTTAGGGTTATGGTTTAGGGTTTAGGATTTAGGGTCTAGGGATTAGGATTTAGGGTGTAGGGTTTAGCATTTAGGGTATAGTGTTTTAGGGTTTAGGGTTTAAAATTAAGGATTTAGGATTTATAGTTTAGGATTTAGGGTTTAGGGTTTATAGTTTAGAATTAAGGGTTAAGGGTTTAGGGTTTAGGGTTCAGGGTTTAAGGTGTATTTTTTAGGGTTTAGGGTTGAGGGTTTAGGGTTTCAAATTTAGGATTTAAGGAAGGTTTAGGGTTTATGGTTTAGGATTTAGGGTTTAGGGTTTAGGTTTAGGGTTTAGGATTTACGTTTGGTTTAGGGTTTAGGGTTTTGAGTTTTGAATTTAGGGTTTTGGATTTAGGGTTTAGAGTTTGGATTTTGAATTTAGGGTTTAGTGTTTAGTGTTTAGTGTTTAGGGTTTAGCGTTTAGGGTTTAGTGTTTAGGGTTTAGGGTAGTTTAGGGTTCAGGTTTAGGGTTTAGAGTGTAGGGTTTAGGGTTTAGGCTTTAGGATTTAGGGTTTAGGGTTTAGGGTTTAGGGTTTAGGGTTTAGTATTTAGGGTTTAGGGTTTAGTTTTAGGGTTTAGGGTTTAGGGTTGAGGATTTAGTGTTTAGTGTTTAGGGTTTAGGGTTTAGAGTTTAGGGTGTAGGGTTTAGAGTGTAGGGTTTTTGGTTTAGGATTCGGTGTTTAGGATTTAGGGCTTTGGGTTAAGTGTTAGGGATTAGGGTATTCAATTCGTATTTAGGGTTTAGGGTTAAGCATTTAAAGTTTAGAGTTTTGGATCTAGTGTTTTGATTAGGGTTTAGGGTTTATTATTTAGTATTTAGGTTTGGGTTAGGGTTTAAGGTTTTGAGTTTAGGATTTAGGATTTAGGGTATAGGGTTTAGAGTTTAGAGTTTGGATTTGGGATTTAGGATTTAGGGTTTAGGGTTTAGCATTTAGGGTATAGTGTTTTAGGGTTTATGGTATAGAGTTTAGGGTTTAAAATTAAGGATTTAGGGTTTAGGGTTGAGGGTTGAGGGTTTAGGGTATAGGATTTAGGGTTCAGGGTTTATAGTTTAGAATTAAGCATTAAGGGTTTAGGGTTCAGGGTTTAAGGTTTATGGTTCATGGTTTAGGGTTTAGGGTTGAGGGTTTAGGGTTTAAAGTTTAGGGTTTATGGTTTAAGGAGAGTTTAGGGTTTAGGGTTTAGGGTTTAGTGTTCAGGATAGGGTTTAGGGTTTGTGTTTAGTGTTTAGGAGTGAGGGTTAGGGTTTAGAGTTTAGTGTTTAGGGTAGGGTTTAGGGTTTTGAGTTTAGGATATAGGGTTTAGGGTATAGGGTTTAGGGTTTAGAGTTTAGGATTTAGAGTTTAGGATTTAGGTTTAGGGTTTGGAGTTTTATGGTATAGAGTTTAGGGTTTAGGGTTTAAAGTTAAGGATTTAGGGTTTAGAGTTTAGGGTATAGGGTTTACAGTTTAGGATTTAGGGTTTAGGGTTTATAGTTTAGAATTAAGCGTTAAGGGTTCAGGGTTTAAGGTTTATGGTTCTGGGTTTAGGGTTTAGGGTTTAGGGTTTAGGGTTTTGGGTTTTGGGTTTATGGAAGGCTTAGGGTTTAGAGTTTAGGGTTTAGTGTTCAGGGTAGGGTTTAGGGTTTAGGGTTAAGGGTTAAGGGTTAGGGTTTAGGGTTTAGTGTTCAGGGTAGGATTTAGGGTTCTGAGTTTAGGATATAGGGTGTAGGGTATAGGGTTTAGGGTTTAGAGTTTAGGATTTAGAGTTTAGGGTTTATGTTTAGGGTTTTGAGTTTAGGATTTAGGTTTTAAAGTTCAGGATTTGTGGTTTAGGCTTTAAAGTTTGGGTTTAGGGTGTAGGATTTATGGGTTTAGTGTTTGGGATTTAGGATTTAGGGTTAGGGTTTAGGGTTTAGGGTTTAGGGTTAGGGTTTAATGTTTAGGGTTTAGTGTTTATGTTTGAGGGTTTAGGGTTTAGGGTTTAGAGTGTAGGGTTTATGACTTAAGGTTTAGGCTTTAAAGTTTAGGGTTTAGAGTTTAGGGTTTAGGTTTTTGGGTTTAGGGTTTAGGGATTTTTAGGTTTTTGGGTTTAGGGTTTAGGGATTTTAGGTTTAGGTTTTGGGGTTTAGGGTTTAGGGTTTTTACATTTAGGATTTTGGGTTTAGATTTAGGGTTTAGGGTTTAGGGTTTAGGATTTAGGGTTTAGGTTTTGGGTTTAGGTTTAGGGTTTAGGGTTTAGGGTTTAGGGTTTAGTGTTCAGGGTTTAGGATTTAGGGTTTAGTGTTAGGGTTTGTAGGGTTTTTGATTTTAGGATTTAGGATTTAGCATTTAGAGTGTAGAGTTTTGGATTTAGGGTTTGGCTTTACGGTTTAGAGTTTAGATTTATGGTTTAGGGTTTAGGTTTGAGATTAGAGTTTAGGGTATTGTGTTTTGTACTTAGGGTTTAGGGTTTAGAATTTGTATTTATGATTTAGGGTTTAGATTTAGGGTTTAGTGTTTTGGGTTTAGGGTTTAGCGTTTGCAGTTTTGGATTTAGGGTTTAGGGTTTCATATTTTAGGTTCAGGTTTAGGGTTTAGAGTTTAGGTTTTAGGGTTGAGGGTTTATGGTTTAGGGTTTACTATTTAGGATTTAGGGTTTAGGGTTTTGGGTTTAGGGTGTACTATTTATTATTTAGGGTTTAGGGTTTTTGTGTTAGGGTGTACTATTTACTATTTAGGGTTTAAGGTTTAGGGTTTAGGATTTAAAGTTCAGAGATTAGGATTTAGGGTTTAGGATTTAGAGTTTAGAGTATAGGGTTGAGGGTTTGTTGTTAAGGATTTAGGTTTTAGGGTTTAGTGTTTATGGTTTAGAGTTTAGGGTTTAGGGTTTAGGGATTAGGGTTTAGGATTTAGGGTTTATGGTTTATGGTTTGGGATTTAGGGTTTAGGGTTTATAGTTTAGGGTTTAGGGTTTATAGTTTAGGGTTTAGGGTTTATAGTTTAGGTTCATGTTTAGGGTTTAGAGTTCAGAATTTAGGGTTGAGGGTTTAGGGTTTTGGGTTTACTATTTAGGGTTTACGGTTTACGGTTTAGGGTTTAGGGTTTAGGGTTTAGGGTGTAGGGTTTAGAGTGTAGGGTTTTTGGTTTAGGATTTGGTGTTTAGGATTTAGGGCTTTGGGTTAAGTGTTAGGGTTTAGGGTTTAGGGTATAAGATTTAGGGTTTATGGTTTGGGATTTAGTGTTTAGGGTTTTGGGTTTTGGGTTTAGGGTTTATAGTTTAGGGTTTAGGGTCTACAATTTAGGGTTTAGGGTTTATAGTTTAGGTTCATGTTTAGGGTTTAGAGTTCAGGATTTAGGGTTGAGGGTTTAGGGTTTTGCGTTTAGGGTTTATGGTCTTGGGTTTAGGGTGTACCGTTTACTGTTTAGGATTTACGGTTTAGGGATTAGGGTTTAGGGTTTAGGATTTAAAGTTTAGATTTTATAGTTTTGAGTTCAAGATTTAGGGTTTAGGGTTTAGGATTTAAAGTTTAGAATTTAGTATTTAGTGTTTACAGTTTAGGGTTTAGAGTTTGTATTTAGGGTTTAGGGCTTAGGGTTTATTATTTAGGGTTTAGGGTTTGCTGTTTAGGATTTAGGGTTCAGGCTTAAGTTTTAGGGTTTAGGGTTAAGCATTTAAAGTTTAGAGTTTTGGATTTAGGGTTTAGGGTTTAGGGTTTAAGTTTAGGGTTTAGGGTTTAGGGTTTAAGTTTAGGGTTTAGGGTTAAGGATTTATGGTTTAGAGTTTAGGGTTTAGGGTTTATAGTTTATGGCTTGGGGTTTACAATTTAGGGTTTAGGGTTTATAGTTTAGGTTCAGGTTTAGGGTTTAGAGTTCACTATTTAGGGTTGAGGGTTTAGGGTTTTGGGTTTAGGGTTTATGGTTTTGGGTTCAGGATGTACTGTTTACTCTTTAGGATTTAGGATTTAGGGTTTAGGGTTTAGGATTTAAAGTTTTGAGTTTATAGTTTTGAGTACAGGATTTAGGGTTTAGGGTTTAGGGTTTATTATTTAAAGTTTAGAGTTTAGTATTTAGTGTTTACAGTTTAGGGTTTAGAGTTTGGATTTAGGGTTTAGGGTTTAGGGTTTAGGGTTTAGGATTTAGGGTTTGAGGTTTAGTGTTAGGGTTTAGGGTATTGAGTTCATTTTTAGGGTTTAGGGTTAACTGTTTAAAGTTTAGAGTTTCAGATTTAGGGTTTAGGGTTTAGGATTTAGGGTTTAGGATTTAGGGTTTTGAGTTTTGGATTTCTGGTTTAGGATTTAGGGTATAGGGTTTAGGGTTTAGAGTTTGGATTTGGAATTTAGGGCTTATGGTTTAGGGTTTAGGTTTTAGTGTTTAGAGTTTAGGGTTTAGGCTTTAGCATTTAGGGTATAGGGTTTAGGGTTTAGGGTTTAGAGTTAAGGATTTAGGGTTTAGGGTTTAGGATTTAGGGTTTAGGGTATAGGGTTTAGGGTTTAGGATTTAGGGTGTAGGGTTTAGGGTTTACAGTTTAGGGTTTATAGTTTAGGTTCAGGTTTTGCGTTTAGAGTTTATTATTTAGGTTGAGGGTTTAGGGTTTAGGATTTACTATATAGGGTTTAGGGTTTAGGGTTTAGGATTTACTATATAGGGTTTAGGGTTTAGGGTGTACTGTTTACTTTTTTGGATTGAGGGTTTTGAGTTGAGAGTTTATTATTTAGGTTGAGGGTTTAGGTTTTAGGGTTTACTATATAGGGTTTAGGGTTTAGGGGTACTATTTACTATTTTGGATTTAGGGTTTAGGATTTAAAGTTTAGAGTTCAGGATTTAGGGTTTAGGGTTTAGGATTTAAAGTTTAGAGTTTAGGATTTAGGGTTTACAGTTTAGGGTTTATAGTTTGGATTTAGGGTTTAAGGTTTTGTGTTTAGGATTTAGGGTTTAGGGTTTAGTGTTCGGGTTTAGGGTATTGATTTCGTATTTAGGGTTTAGGTGTAAGCGTTTGAAGTTTAGAGGTTCAGATTTAGGGTTTAGTGTTTAGGGTTTAGATTTTTGATTTAGGGTTTAGGGTTTAGGATTTAGGTTTGGGTTAGGGATTAGGGTTTTGAATTTTGGAATTAGGGTTTAGGATTTAGGGTTTAGGATTTAGTGCTTAGAGTTTAGGATTTAGGTTATAGGGTTTAGGGTTTAGAGTTTGTATTTGGAATTTAGGGTTTAGGGTTTAGGGTTTAGCATTTAGGGTAGTTTAGGGGTTAGGGGTTCGGGTTTAGTGTTAAGGGTTTAGGGTTTAGTGTTAAGGATTTAGGGCTTAGGGTTTAGGGTTTGGGGTTTAGGGTTTATGGTTTAGGGTTTAGGATTTAGGTTTACGGTTTAGGGTAAAGGTTTAGGGTTTAGGATTTAGTGTTTAGGATTTAGGATTTAGGGTTTAGGATTTAGGATTTAGTGTTTAAGGTTTAGTGTTTAGGGTTAGGATTTAGGGTTTAGTGTTCAGGGTAGGGTTTATGGTTAGGGTTTTGGGTTTACAGTTTCTGGTTTAGTGTTTAGATTTAGGGTTAAGGGTTTTGAGTGTAGGGTTTTGGATTTAGGGTTTGGTATTTAGGATTTAGGGTTTAGGGTTAAGTGTTAGGGTTTAGGGTATTGAGTTTATATTTAGGGTTTAGGTTTAAGCATTTAAAGTTTAGAGTTTTGGATTTAGGGTTTATGGTTTATGGTTTAGGGTTTATGGTTTAGTGTTTAGAGTTTAGGGTTTAGGGTTTAGGGTTTAGAGTTTAGCATTTAGGGTTTAGAGTTAAGGATTTAGGGTTTAGAGTTTAGGGTATAGGGTTTAGGGTTTAGGGTTTGGGATTTAGGGTTTAGATTTTAGGGTATAGTGTTTACAGTTTAAGGTTTAGGGTTTATGGTATAGGTTCAGGTTTAGGGTTTGGAGTTTAGGATTTAGGGTTGAGGGTTTAGTGTTTTGGGTTTAGGGTTTATGATTTTGGGTTCAGGGTGTACTGTTTACTGTTTAGGATTTAGGGTTTAGGGTTTAGGGTTTAGGATTTAAAATTTTGAGTTTATAGTTTTGAGTTTAGGATTTAGGGTTTAGGGTTTAGGGTTTAGGATTTAAAGTTTAGAGTTTAGTATTGAGTTTTACAGTTTAGGGTTTAGAGTTTGGATTTAGTGTTTAGGGTTTAGGATTTAGGGTTTAGGGTTTAAGCTTTAGGGTTTAGGTTATTGAGTTCATATTTAGAGTTTAGGGTTAAGCGTTTAAAATTTATATTTTCAGATTTAGGGTTTATATTTTTGATTTAGGGATTAGGGTTTAGGATTTAGGTTTGGTTTAGCATTTAGGGTTTTGAGTTTTGGATTTCTTTTTAGGATTTAGGGTATAGGGTTTAGGGTTTAGAGTTTGGATTTGGAATATAGGGCTTACGGTTTAGAGTTTAGGGTTTAGTTTTTAGAGTTTAGGGTTTAGACTTTAGCATTTAGGGTATAGGGTTTAGGGTTTAGGCTTTAGAGTTAAGGATTTAAGGTTTAGGGTTTAAGGTTTAAGGTATAGGGTTTAGGTTTTATGGTTTAGGATTTACGGTGTAGGGTTTAAGGTTTACAATTTAGGGTTTAGGGTTTATAGTTTAGGTTTTGGTTTTGGGTTTAGAGTTTATGATTTAGGGTTGAGGGTTTAGGGTTTACTATATAGGGTTTAGGGTTTAGGGTGTACTGTTTACTGTTTTGGATTTAGGGTTTGGTATTTAAAGTTTAGAGTTCATGATTTAGGTTTAGGGTTTAGGATTTAAAGTTTAGAGTTTAGGATTTAGGGTTTATAGTTTAGGGTTTATAGTTTGGATTTAGGGTTTAGGGTTTGGTGTTTAGAATTTAGGGTTTAGGGTTTAGTGTTCGGGTTTAGGGTATTGATTTCGTATTTAGGGTTTAGGTGTAAGCGTTTAAAGTTTAGCGTTTCAGATTTGGGGTTTAGTGTTTAGGGTTTAGATTTTTGATTTAGGGTTTAGGGTTTAGGGTTTAGGATTTAGGTTTGGGTTAGGGTTTAGGGTTTTGAGTTTTGGATTTAGGTTTTAGGATTTAGGGCTTAGAGTTTAGGATTTAGGTTATAGGGTATAGGGTTTAGAGTTTGGATTTGGAATTTTGGGTTTAGGGTTTAGGGTTTAGGGTTTAGCATTTAGGGTATAGTATTTAGGGTTTAGGGTAGTTTAGGGTTTAGGGGTTAGGGTTTAGTGTTAAGGGTTTAGGGTTTAGTGTTAAGGATTTAGGGTTTAGGGTTGAGGGTTTACGGTTTAGGGTTTAGGGTTTAGGGTTTACGGTGTAGGGTTTATGGTGTAGGGTTTAGGATTTAGGTTTAGGGTTTAGGGTTAGGGTTTAGGGTTTATGATTTAGGGTTTAGGATTTAGGATTTAGGGTTTAGGGTTTAGTATTTAAGGTTTTAGGTTTAGATTTAGTGCTTAGGGTTAGGATTTAGGGTTTAGTGTTCAGGGTAGGGTTTAGGGTTAGGGTTTAGGGTTTACAGTTTTCGGTTTAGAGTTTAGATTTAGGGTTAAGGGTTTAGAGTGTAGGGATTTGGGTTTAGGGTTTTCTTTTTAGGATTTAGGGTTTAGTGTCAAGTGTTAGGGTTTAGGGTATTTAGTTCATATTTAGGGTTTAGGGTTAAGCAATTAAAGTTTATAGTTTTGGATTTAGGGTTTAGGGTTTAGGGTTTATGGTTTAGGGTTTATGGTTTAGTGTTTAGAGTTTAGGGTTTAGGGTTTAGGGTTTAGGGTTTTGAGTTTTGGATTTAGGGTATAGGGTTTAGGGTTTAGGGTTTGGGATTTAGGGTTTAGGGTTTAGGGTTTATAGTTTAGAGTTTAGGGTTTAGTGTTTATAGCTTAGGGTTTAGGGTTTATAGTTTAGGTTCATGTTTAGGGTTTAGAGTTTAGGATTTAGGGTTCAGGTTTAAGGTTTTGGGTTTAGGGTTTATGGTTTTGGGTTCAGGGTGTACTGTTTATTGTTTAGGATTTAGGGTTTAGGGTTTAGGATTTAAAGTTTTGAGTTCAGGATTTAGGGTTTAGGGTTTAGGATTTAAAGTTTAGAGTTTAGTAATTAGTGTTTACAGTTTAGGGTTTACAGTTTGGATTTAGGGTTTAAGGTTTAGGATTTAGGGTTCAGGGTTTAGTGTTAGGGTTTAGGGTATTGAGTTCATATTTAGGGTTTAGGGTTAAGCGTTTAAAGTTTAGAGTTTCAGGTTTAGGGTTTATATTTTTGATTTAGGGATTAGGGTTTAGGATTTAGGTTTGGTTTAGCATTTAGGGTTTTGAGTTTTGGATTTCTTGTTTAGGATTTAGGGTATAGGGTTGAGGGTATAGAGTTTGGATTTGGAATTTAGGGCTTACGGTTTAGGGTTTAGGGTTTAGTGTTTAGAGTTTAGGGTTTAGGCGTTAGCATTTAGGGTATAGGGTTTAGGGTTTAGGGTTTAGAGTTAAGGATTTAGGGTTTAGGGTTTAGGATTTAGGGTTTAGGTTTTAGGGTATATGGTTTAGGGTTTATGGTTTAGGATTTAGGGTGTAGGGTTTAGGGTTTACAATTTAGGGTTTAGGGTTTATAGTTTAGGTTCAGGTTTTGGGTTTAAAAAATATGATTTAGGGATTTTTTTTTTTTTTTTTATGATTTATGTTTGAGGGTTTAGGGTTTAGGGTTTACTATATAGGGTTTAGGGTGTAGGGTGTACTGTTTACTGTTTTGGATTTAGGGTTTAGGATTTAAAGTTTAGAGTTCATGATTTAGGGTTTAGGGTTTAGGATTTAAAGTTTAGAGTTTAGAATTTAGGGTTTACAGTTTAGGGTTTATAGTTTGGATTTAGGGTTTAGGGTTTGGTGTTTAGGATTTAGGGTTTAGGGTTTAGTGTTCGAGTTTAGGGTATTGATTTCGTTTTTAGTGTTTCAGATTTAGGGTTTAGTGTTTAGGGTTTAGATTTTTGATTTTTGATTTAGGGCTTAGGGTTTAGGATTTAGGTTTGGGTTAGGGTTTAGGGTTTTGAGTTTTGGATTTAGGGTTTAGGGTTTAGGGTTTAGGGTTTAATGTTTAAGGTTTTAGGTTTAGGTTTAGTGTTTAGGGTTAGGATTTAGGGTTTAGTGTTCAAGGTAGGGTTTAGGGTTTACAGTTTCCGGTTTAGAGTTTAGATTTAGGGTTAAGGGTTTAGAGTGTAGGGTTTTTGGTTTAGGGTTTAGTGTTTAGGATTTAGGGTTTAGGGTTAAGTGTTAGGGTTTAGGGTATTGAGTTCATATTTAGAGTTTAGGGTTTAGCATTTAAAGTTTAGAGTTTTGGATTTTGGGTTTAGGGTTTATGGTTTAGTGTTTTGATTTGGGGTTTAGGGTTTAGGATTTAGATTTAGTTTAGGGTTTAGGGTTTTGAGTTTTGAGTTTTGAGTTTAGGGTTTAGGATTTAGGATTTAGGATTTAGAGTATAGGGTTTAGGGTTTAGAGTTTGGGTTTGGGATTTAGGGTTTCGGGTTTAGGGTTTAGCATTTAGGCTATAGTGTTTTAGGGTTTATGGTATATAGTTTAGGATTTAAGGTTTAGGGTTTAGGGTTGAAAGTTAAGGATTTAGGGTTTAGGGTTTAGTGAATAGGATTTACAATTTAGGATTTAGGGTTTAGGTTTTAGTGCTTAGGGTTTAGGTTTTAGTGTTTAGGGTTTAGGGTTTAGGGTATAGTGTTTAGGGTTTAGGGTTTAGTGTTCAGAGTAGGATTTAGGGTTAGGGTTTAGGGTTTAGGGTTTAGGGTTTAGGGTTTAGGGTTGGTGTTAGGATTTAAAGTTTAGGTTTAGGGTTTTGATATAAGGTTTTGGGTTTAGAGTATAAGATTTTGGGATTAGGGTTTAGGGCTCAGGGTTTAAGGTTTGTTATTCAGGGTTTAGGGTTTAGGGTTGAGGGTTTTGTGCTTAGAGTTTAAGGATGGTTTAGGGTTTAAGGTTTACGTTTAGGGTTTAGCGTTAAGTGTTCAGGGTAGGGTTTAAGGTTAGGGTTTAGGGTTTAAATTTTAAGGTTAGGGTTTAGTTTTTAGTGTTCAGGGTAGGGTTGAGGGTTCTGAGTTTAGGATATAGGGTTTAGGGCTTAGAGTTTAGGATTTAGTGTTTACAGTTTAGGTTTAGGGATTAGGGTTTAGGGCTTAGAGTTTAGGATTTAGGGTTAAGGATTTGGGGTTTGGTGTTTAAAGTTTGTATTTAGGGTTTAGGGTTTAAGGGATTGGGGTTTAGGGTTTAGGGTTTAGGTTTGGGGTTTAGGGTTTAGGGTTTAGGGTTAGGATTTAAGGTTTAGGGTTTAGTGTTTAGGGTTGAGGGTTTAGGGTTAGGGTTAGGGTTTAGGGTTAGGTTTTAAGGTTTAAGGTTTAGTGTTTCGGATTGAAGGTTTAGGGTTAGGGTTAGGGTTAGGATTTAGGATTTAGGGTTTAAGGTTTTGATAAAAGGTTTTGGGTTTAGAGTTTAGGATTTAGGGATTAGGGTTTAGGGTTTAAGGTTTAGGGTTTAGAGTGTAGGGTTTATGGCTTAGGGTTTAGGTTTTAAAGTTTTTTTTATTTTTTTTTTTTTTTTTTATTTTAACGACCCTTGGAGGGGTCAGGGGCTTAGCAACACCCCCAGGCCTTAACATAAATAAAAAGAAATAAGTACAGGGAGGGGGGCATAAACCTAACCTCCAAACCTATGGTGGTTCAGCAGTCGACCTACCTAAGGCAAGTCAACTCATCCCCGTACAAAAAAGGTGAACCGAGAAACTATGCACCTAAGAGAGGACTCCTCTCCATACAAAGTATCTAGGAATCATAAATAAGGGAGACTCTCCCTTTACATCAACAAAATATGCTATAACTTATCAAAAGAGCTATGCTTTTAAAACATAGCTAGGTTAAAAAGATTAAAACCTTTTCAAGGTGGTTCTTTGATCCTCTTGATTTTCCTTCTTCTGAAACTTGCCATTTCTATCATGTCGAGTTGATAATATGCTCTTGCTTCTTTTGGTAACTGTTGATTGTTACAGTATATTTGTGGACAAGTGAGTTGGTGACTATGCTTTGACAGGGAATCAGCCACATAATTGGCTTCCCGGTAGGTGTGCTTGCATATGAACTTGTGTGTTTGTCTGATGAGTTGTTGGAGTTGCTGTAATTGTGTGCTAATCCTCCATGGAGGTCTGGCTTTCAGCGTAGTCCAGTCCACCAGTAGCTGCGAGTCCACCTCTAGGAGAACATTCTTGTAGCCTAGTTGAAGTGCCCATGTCATACCAAATATGGCTGCTCCAATTTCAGCCTGGTTATTGGTGCCTTCTCCCAAAGGTGTAGCAAAGGCTAGTAGCATTTCTCCATCTTGATCCCTTACGATGCCACCTGCTCCAATTCTGCCAGGGTTGTTTAATGCACTGCCATCCGTGTTGATTTTGACCCATCTAGCTGGAGGTTTTATCCATTTGACGAGAGTCACTTTGGTGTCATGAGTACAATTTACACCCATCTGAAACAATTCCTTCCAGTTTGAAGGCCATTTGATTTGGGGGAAATTTGTGTGCATTAGCTTGTAGTTGTCTTTGTAAATGGCATACTTGACCCTGCTAGCATTGGACGATTTGCCTCCATATTTATTAGCGCAACGATTCTTCCAAAGGTTCCAACAAATGAATATTGGTGTAGCTTGTAGCAGTAGCTTGTGTGCTGCATTGTTGTACTTAGCTGACCACCACTGCACCAGGAGCTGAGGCAGTGAACTGTGATCTGGTATGATTCCGGCAGCAGCAGCAAAACTTTTCCACACATAGGTAGCAAAATGTCCATTGTTGAAGATGTGTTCAATGTTGTCCAGCCCTGGCCTGTAACTACAGCAAAAACAATTTGTAGGCTCATTGCCAAACCTGATTAGTTTTTCGTTAGTAGGCAGTTTACAACGTAAAGTTCTCCACAGAAGGAAAGAAGTTTTAAAAGGGATACTCTTATGCCAAGTGAATGTATTGAACATCGTCTTGGTCCTCTTCTCCCTGATCTCATTCCATGCAGAAGAGCAGCTGAATTTGCCATCACTGTTAGGCTTCCAAATAGCCTGATCTGGGATTTCCAGTTGGATGCAGAGTTCGGTGGATAAGATGCTGTCTAGCTGGTTGATAGGGGCCTGTCGCAGTAGCATGTTCAGGTTCCATTGTCCTTCGAGCCAAAAATCAGCAACAGTGGTCTGATTGAATCTGTTACTGCCATTGGAATGATAGGCTAGAGGTCCAACACCAAGCCAATTGTCCCACCAAAAGGAGCAAGTGCCTGAGTTGAGCTTCCATTGAATATGCTCTTCCACCTTGTGTTTGTTGTGCATCATGTGTTTCCAAGTTAATGACTCTCCTGAATCCCATTTTTTACTAATAGGATTAGATCTTTGACAATACTTGGCCTTCAAAAAATCTCCCCAAAGGGTTTGTTTGGATCTGAAAATCCACCATTGTTTATATTGAAAGGCCATGCATACATCCTTGAGATTCCTCATCCCTACACCCCCTTCATCATAAGGAAAGCTTAAGTTTTTCCATGATGCCCAATGGTATTTTTTCTTCTCATTCCTCCATCCCCAAAAGAAATCTGCCATGATGTTCTGGGTCTGTTTGAGGACAGTACTAGGGGGGGTTATTGCTGCGAGCAGGTGAATAGGTAGAGATTGCAACACATGCTTGACAAGGATTGCTCTACCACCATAGCTTAGCAATTTTGTGTGCCAACCTGTGATCCTGCAAAGCACTTTGTTAATAAGATCAGAGAAATAAATAATCCTAGGTCTACCAACAAATAAAGGGCAACCAAGGTAAGTGATAGGGCCCTCCTTTAGTCTGAATCCTGTGATTCTTTTGATCCTATCTTTGGTGCTGTTGAAAGCATTAGGATGGACCATAAAATGACTTTTCTCCTTATTAACAAGCTGGCCTGAGGTCTCTTCATATGAATACAAGGTTTGCATAATGAGTTTCAGAGTTTTTTGTCTTCCCGAAGTGAAGAGAATGATATCATCTGCGAAACTTAAATGATTAACTTGAGGACCTCTGTGTTCCATAACAAAACCATGATAGTCAGGGTTGCTATGGAGTCTGTTCAGTGCTCTAGAGAGTACCTCTGCACCTAAAATAAATAGGGCAGGAGATAGAGGATCGCCTTGCTTTAATCCTCTGGTGGAATGAAAGAAACCATGTCTTTTGCCATTGACAATAATAGAATACCAATTGTTCGCCATGATCCTCCAAACCATATCGATAAAGATTTCATGAAATCCCATTTTTCTCAATACCAAGCATATATATGACCAAGAGACCCTATCATACGCTTTAGCCATGTCCAGTTTAATAATGACATTGCTACCAATATTTGGTTTCCTGATCTGATGAATAATCTCTTGTGCCAGCATAATATTTTCTGATATACTTCTCCCTTTGACGAACCCGGACTGATTAAGAGAAATCAGATTAGGCAGAATAGGACCAAGTCTAGAGCTCACCAATTTAGAAATGATTTTGCTAGTGAAATTGCTTAGACTGATGGGTCTGAACTCTGTAAGCTTGTTGGGATTGCTCACCTTAGGTAGGAGAACTATACAAGAATGAGAAAAGTATTTAGGAATCATTTGGCCACAAAAGAATGCTTGAATGACACCATGAAGATCATGCTTGATAATATGCCAACATTTCTGAAAAAATAAACCATTCATCCCATCCGGACCAGCTGCAGAATTAGGATTCATAGAGAAAACCACTTCCTTCAATTCATCCAGGTTAGGCATAGCAGTAAGGGTATTATTGTGTTCCTGACTGACCAGTCTGGGAATACAACTGATGGCATTTTCATTGATAACCTTGTCCACTCCTGTAAAGATATTTTGGAAGTGGGCACAAGCAGCCTCAGCAATGTTATCCTCTCCCTGTATTCCTTCTCCATCCTCTCTGATAATTCTATGAATGAACAGTCTTCTTCTCCTTCCTCTTATCAATGAATGGAAGTATTTTGTGTTTGCATCACCCTCTTTGAACCAATGTAATTGAGTTTTTTGTTTCAAAATGGAATCCTCCATTTTCAGAAATCTGATGTATTCAGCATTAAGTTCATGAAGGTTTGTCCTGTTGATCTCATTGTGTGTGTGAATGAGATTCTCCTCAGCAGCTCTGACCCTTTCTTCATACTCCCGGACTTTAATGAAGATATCACTAAATTCACTCCTAGACCAGGAGCTCAGAGTGTTGGATAACCTTTTCAGTTTCTGATGAAACTTCCACATGTTGTTACCCTCTATAGGTTTTTCCCAACAAGTCTTAACAATATCAATGAAGTTGGGTTGATCTGTCCAGCAGTTGAGAAATTTAAAGTACTTAATATGATCCTCCTCTCTAGCAATCATTTCCATGAGTAAGGGGCAATGATCAGAGCCTGCAGAAGGGAGGTGAGTGATGGTGGTTTGGGGCATTTTCTCCAGCCAGGAGTCATTTACCATCGCTCTGTCTAATCTTTTCCACACCCTGTTGTGTATACCTCTTTTGTTGGACCATGTAAATTTCTGACCACTGAAACCAAGATCCATCAGGCCACATGCTTCAATTACAGCTATGAATTCAAAACTTTTCCTCATGTTGTAAGGCACTCCACCAAGCTTCTCGTCTATGGAAGTGATAACATTGTAATCACCTACTGCACACCAGGGAGAATTGGCTGTAGCATTAGCTTGATGTAGCATTTTGTCCCAGAGAGGTCTTCTGAGCTGGTCCTTGCACTTGGCATAAACAATTGTGGTAATGAACTTAGTTTGCAACTCATTATGAGCAATTTCACAGGTCACTTGCTGTTCATCCTCATCAAGTACTTTGCAATCAACATCCAAATTCCAAAATAGCCATATCTTACCATTGCAATTACTCATAGCATGGTCCATAGCAAGTTGGTGTCTAAATAGTTGAACATGGGTACTGTCTGAGAAAGGTTCCAGAATAGCTATAAGAGAAATATGATGTATCTTCTTGAGCATTTTGAGTCTTTCCATAACACCTTGGGTATTAATTCCCCTTACATTCCATATAAGAGTACAGATCATTGGGAGGATTTGGAAGTAAAGAGCCTGGTGTTTGGTCTGCCTGCAGTGACAGAAATAGGATTTTGCCCTTTGGTAGTTTGGAACCTGTCATAGTGAAGTCCCCTTGGTGATAATCCTTGTTGACTTGCTACCTGAAGTATTTCCTCTTCTAGATCATTGGCATTATGAGGACTGAAAGCTTTAATCAACAGCTCACTAGTCTCATCATCATCCTCCTGTTCATGTAAGGATTGATTATCCATATCCAGCTCATCTTCAGAGTTTTCCACATCATATTCATCAATAGCTGGCACTGAGTTGACCTTACATGCTGCTGATAAGTCTGGAGGAACCTTAGAAGGAGGAGTGAGATACTGAGTTTGGAGGGGAGTAATATCCATACCATGCAGATCATCCACCAAAGTGAATTTTTTACAATTGCTGGCCTGGTTGGTCTGTTCCTTTTGTTGGTGTTGATCATTTCCCTGCTGTGCATTTAATTTCTTCTTATCTGCTTCCCTCCTCTTTTTACTAGGTTTATTCTTGCTTTTAGGGGTGGCCCCTTCCTTGCTAGTGCTAGCTTTGGACCCCATATCTGTTGCCATAGCTGCCCCTCTTTGATTGTCATTCTTCACTTTGCCTGCCTGCTGCTTGGGTTTTTCAGTTCCAGGTATTTCCTTGGTCAGTTCATTATTCTTCTGCCCTCTCTCATTAATGTTACCCTGTTGCTCTTTTGTATTCTGAGACTTTTCTGTCTGTTTTTGGTGCAGTTTCTGTTGTTGTCTTGTCATGGCCTGGTGAGACATAGAGGTTGCAGAGGCTCTACAGTCTGGAATATGGTCAATGTGTACCCCCTCATGCAGAACATGAGTCAAATTCCCCCCTTTGGATACCCCTTCCTGCATGTTAGAATGTATCTCCTGACTTCCCCCATCCATCCCTCCTTCAACTTCAACAATGTCATTTAGATAAGAAGTATTGGGGTTTATGGGAATTGGGAGCATTGAGTCAATACCTGTGCTCTTGTTATTTCCTGTTTGCGTGGGGTGTGCTTTTTGGTTGTGGTCTGGTTTAGACCTGCTTTGTATTCCTTGTGGTGTTTTCCTCTTATTGTTGCTATGCTCCTGGTTGTCTTCATTCTGTTTTTCCTGCATGTTAAGGTTAGTAAAAGCATTATGATTAGAAATATTACTTATACCTGTTTGTTGAAGTGTGGGTTGTGGATGATCTTTTGACCCTTTGTTCTGTGATGATGTTGGTCTCCACACAGCCTTCTGTGATTTCTTCTCCTCCTGTGTTTTATTGTTTCTTCTTTTTGGTACTTGCCATTCTCCTTCCTTTTGTTGTTCAGGTGGTTGCTGGTTACTCCCTTCCTTGGTGTATTGGTGGTGTTGCTCCTCTTGTTCCCTTGGACTGACTTGTCTGTGCTCATCTCCTTGCTGCTCTTGTTCCATTTTATTAAGAATTTTCATTTCTGTTCCCAACTCTTTTCTTCGTTTGGAGTCCTCATCCCTTATTTTGAAGTTGCAATCTTCCATCATGTGACCTTGATGCTTACAGTATGCACAATAGGGAGGAATATTTTCATATTCAATTGGTTGCCATCTCCCTATAGTGAGATCTTCATCATCCAAGCCAATCCAAATATGTCGGGGTCTAGTCTTGGTGAGATCAACTTGGACTTTTACCTTGGCCATACTAGCTCTAGTTCGTTTAATGGAGGCCGTATCTAAATATAAAACTTTGCCCACAGATTCTAGCAACGGAGTAATGAACTCTTTCTTGAAGCAGTGCCATGGTAGGCCTGGCAGTAGCACCCATATAGGAACAATGGGTGTTTCCTCTTCCGGTCGAAAATTGGGAGTCCAAGTTTGTATTCTCATGAGTTTGCCCTCAATGGTCATTCTTTGTTGTGTCCATACAGTGTTATAGTCCAATTCATTTTCCAAATCAATAAACACATGCCTGGCATTATAGTGTGCAATATTGACCCCCCCATTCAGCTGAGTTTGTAGAATAAAGCTCTTCCTGATAAGTTCTATCTTCGGCATGGTGGTACTGAATTTACCTATAAGGGTATATTTACAATCCACAGCCAATTTGTTCATGAAGTCATACATATCGAAGATCACAGCAGGTTGGCCCTGTTTAGTAGTATGCCTGGGGGGAACAAGTTCTATAGAAGAAGTTTGTGTAGCATGAATTTGTCTGAGCCTAGCAGCTAGAGTCTGCACGACAGTGTAAGGAGCCGGTTCTATACTTTCATTCTGTTTGGAATTATGGTTCTCGTTAGGATTGCTGGGCTCTTTGGCTTGGTTGGGTTGATTTATTTGCTGATTCTGCTGGTTGGGATTGGTATGTCTATCAAAATTACTAGAGAGTTTGGGAAAGTCTTTTTGATACCTATTTGGTTCAGCATTCCCTCTTCGGTCAACCTGCTGATGGCCTTCAGTGACTCCCCTGCTATTTTCCTGCTCATTTCTCATAATATTCTTTTGTCCATTCGCAATGTCATGCACATGGACATCACTACCATTCAAATTAATAACATTTCTATTAGAGTTAGAGGGAGAGGCCTTACCTGCCTGAGTGCTTTCCACACCTGGATTTTTGCTAAAAGAAGTGGAGTCTGGTTGCTGTTGTTTCTGCATATGGTCATGATCAGGTTCATTAGTATGCTCAGGGGTCTTACCAGGTCTTTGCTGTTCTCTAATTCTAGGAGTTGTGTCCATTGGTTTCACTCCAAATGAGAATTGAGATGAACTCTCCACATCAATGACTTCCAAGTTAGCAGAGTTTGCATTGTCCTGTTGATCAATCTGGTCCTGGTATGGTAGCGTAGCTAATTGGTTAGATTCCATCACCATTTTTTGTTGCCCTGTAACATTGTAGTCTTGTTTTTGTCCATTAGGCCCAGCCTGATCTTGAGCGCAGGTCACTTGCTGATGTGCCTCAATTCTGCGATTGAGTTCATCCAGCTCAGTCTGTGGATTGCTTGTAGAACCTAAGAGATTCATTTGAATCTCCATCTGGCTGTGCTCCTGAGCTAAATTGGTGGCTATGCTGATCATGTGGGTCTCCTCGTCCAATGAGCAATTGCCCCTAGTGGCGGAATCGTCACCTGCGACTGCTTGTCCACCGGAGTTCATGTCGCCGGTGATTTGGCCGGCCATTTTACTTGAAATTGCTGTCAGATGTACCCTTTCATCAGGTGAACAATCCCCAGTGGTCAACTCGCCCTGACATTGGTGGGAACTTGTACGAATCTGAAGGCGCAGTTCAGGTGGATTTGCGGCGAATTCCCCAGAAATCGCCTCATCAGATCTCGCAATTGGCGCGGTGGAATCATGTGATTTTTTAGTATGTTGTAGCCCTTGATTAGCAGAATCATTCCCACTAAATAGATTTCGATGAATCAGCTTATCGCGATCTAGGGAAATAATTTTCTGAATCCCGTCCAGCTCCCTTTCTTAAATCGCGATGTTCATCACTTTTGTATTTCGCGAATTCGTGGAGTTGTAGGATGAATTAGATGGTGATTCTTGGTGGGTTTTGTTCATCTCCTCAGAGCGCCTCTGATGGCTTTGGTCCG
>JAJOOO010079464.1:0-49358 GCA_029582685.1 Solanum piurae | reverse complement strand
AAGAAAAAAACTAGGGAAAAGACCAAAATGCCCTTAATGATTCCCGGACGAATTCCCTGCCAACTGCCCAACTTTCAATGGCTGTAACTCGCTCATACAAACTCGGAATTGAGCAAACTCGACGGCGTTGGAAAGATCGTTCCACAAGCTTCGCACCCATAACTGGAACTAATACTAACTCATCCTGAGTTGGAAGTTATGACTGCTCAAAGTTGGCCAAAAACCATTGATTTCCACACTTAGCCAAAAGTTCCAGATTTCAGATTTTTCCAAAAATGACTATTTCCAAATTCAAGCTTCTTCATAATCATTTTAAATTGTCGGATGTTACATATATATATATATATATATATATACTTTATTTGTTTAAGTGTTATTTGATCTACTTATATTTCTATTTTCATGGTAGAAACGATGTCAAGTAAACAAGGTCAATCGATCTAAACTTAAATATAGCCATTTTATGGGGTCAAAAGCATTTGTAGCTGCTCGTGCTGAAATGGTAAGTTAAACAATATTTTTTTTACTAATGCTTCAACTTCTCTTTTTTTTTTTGGCAAGTAAAGTATTTTATTTACCAAGTGCAATTTACAACTCAAAAAAGAACCAATACAAAAATAAAAACCAAACTTAGGACCTGCGTTGAGTGGTATCACTCCATGTCAAATGCATCCCTCATATTCCCCTATCCCTCTTAACATCTATTTAACAAATCCAAATCATCACACTGGGTAGTAATCCAGTTTTCTCATATAATTTACTAACACAGGTAACCTACTAGCTCTTTGGAACACTTCCTGTATGATTTGTTTGATGATAACATGCTGTGATCGCGAAGAATGTTGAAAGATTCTGT
Organism: Solanum piurae; assembly: GCA_029582685.1. NCBI lineage: Eukaryota > Viridiplantae > Streptophyta > Magnoliopsida > Solanales > Solanaceae > Solanum > Solanum piurae. Next base: position 48,502 of record JAJOOO010079464.1, on the reverse strand, counting down.
TGTTCCTTTCTTTCCAGACTTGGTACACAGCAGCAGCTAGTACCATTTTATAGACACTCGCACCTTTGCTTCTCCCTTTGCAATGTTGCTGAGCCCACTACACTTCCTCCATCCACCCTTGATTCGATCTTGTAATGCCCTGCCATTGTAATAAATAACGCCATATATTACCAACAACTGGACAGTTAAAGAATAGATGTTGTACTGATTCCCCATCGCTCCTACATAGTGGACAAACCTCATCAATTTCCCTCATCCATTGCCCAAGCTTATCCTTAGTCTGTAATCTCCCCTTTAATGCTAACAAAGAATAAACTTCCATTTAGGACATCCCATGTTATTGCATACCATTTTCCTCTAGCTGACTTTAGGTAAATCGCCTAGCAGCAGCTTATACATCTTCTTTATAGAGAACTTATGCATCCCCATGAAATCTGTTACATTAATCCCAACATTCTCTATATACCGCCTGGCTTTAAACACTTTCTGAATCATCCATGAGGCCGTCTTAGGTTCCACCTCCCATATATCTCTTCCTTTGGCATAGTATGTATGGACCCATACAACCCATAATTTCTCTTGTTGTATTAAAGAATTCCATAACTGCACTAGTGATCTCTTCTCCCATAACAGACCACCCTTTTTTGAAAAAATAAGCATTAAACCCATCATACCCAGGGCTCTTTGTGTCACTGATGCCTGCTAGTGCTTTCCATATTTCTTCCTTCTCCACCTGCCTAACTAGTTGTAGCTGCTGATCTCTTGATAGAACATTACCACCACCCATGACAGTTATGTCCACTGCTGGTAGACTAGTTGCTGCAGAACCTAGCAATTGTTTATAAAACTTTGTAATTTCCCCTTCAACCTGGCTTCCAGATGACAATACTATGCCTTCAAGACTCATCAATTGTGTTATTTGCTTCTGACTTTGCCTAGACTTTAGACATGCATGAAAATACGAGGTGTTAGCATCCCCCAATTTCAACCATTGCACTCTAGTCTTTTGCATCAAGATGCTCTCTTCAATATTTATCCACCTCTCAAGTTCCACTTTGCATTGTTTTTCATCCATTGCTAGCCTACTAGCTGCTAGGGGATCACTCATGAGGCCTTGCACATTGATTAGTTGTTTTCATTTCTGATTTACCCTCTCAGTCACCCCCTTAAACTCCTTGGTATTTAATTTCTGAATCAGCACCTTTACCTTCTTCAAGTTCTGCCATACACCTCTCATTGTAGGATATGTCATACCCCTCCATCCCTTCCTAACAGCACCAATGAAATCAGGGTGCTCAGCTATGTGATTAAAAATTTTGAAAGATTTTTGCCCACTATTCTGTCGATCCCCTAAGGGAAAGCTCACAGCACAATGATCTGAAAACAGTGGCTCCATGATGAGTCCTTGAATGTGCTCCCATTTATGTACCCAAGTAGCATTTGTTAGGATCCAATCTATTTTTCTATGAATGTGCCCATTAGTCCAAGTATATCTCCTACCCAAACACCTCATTCCAATCATGCTAGCTGTCTCCATAAACTTTTTGAAGTCCTGCACCTCCCCATCCATCACAGCATTGCCACCAAATCTGTCATCCCCATGTAGAATAGAACTGAAATCACTCATGATTACTAGAGGCTCTGTAACTGCATTTGTAACTTGTGTCAAGCCAGTCCATAAATGTTTCCTATCAGCAATGGTATGCATACCATACACTCCTGTTAGATAGAACCCTGAGCTTTGAGTCGTGACATACCCATGGATGAATTGCTTGTGAACTACATCCACTCTAAACTTCACTTTATTTGGATCCCATAGAACCCATATCCTTCTCAGTATTATAATTATCCACCCATTCTCACTTTCCAACCATTTTCTGAATTATCTTTCCTGCCTTTCCCTCCTTTATTTTATGCTCTAGTACTACTAGAATAGCTGCTTTATTCCTTCTGCAAAATTTCCTAAACTCAACCTGCTTGTGCACTTTATTCAACCCCCTCACATTCCATGCAATGCACTTCATGTAGGATGGTTATATGTTATGCCCTCAACCAGTCTGTTGAGTTCATCCTCTTGACCTGCCTCATTCCTCCCCACTTGGCCATTATATTCTAGTGTTTCAAAACCATTAGAAGTACCCACTTCCTGCAGATTTTGTTGAGCCACTTTCCTAGCAGATTTCCCTACAGGATTAGACCACTGTTGCTCTTCCTGCATTTTTTCCTTTCCTTTCTCTCCCTCCCCCACTAATTGAGTTTTATATCTTCCTTTATCATCAATCAATGGATTAGTATTGGGGTCCAACAACATCCTTGTCCAAGCCACCAATAAATTTTTTGAATTCCTTCCTCTTAAGTCTTTCTTTAGCAACTTCATGATGTTCTGCATCCTCAGCTGCATCGACCATCTCTGCATGCTCATGCTCATGCTCCTCCCCTGATGCATGCTCATTCATGAACATCTCTCATTGTTGTTTGTACGCCCATGCTTACTACAATAAGTTTTAAATTTATTTTGTAGGGTGACACAACATCTGAAGGGGTCGAACCTGATAGAATTGAGTTCTACAAAAATACACATTACTCAAGTGAAAAAGGCTGGGCATCTGAAGAAGCTGAGACTAACTATGTGAGAAGCAAATATTCTAGTCGCATTCAAAATGATTTATTTGTTATTATAATAAGTTTAAATAATTTGAATTATATGTTTTCTAGAACAACATGATTGATTTGAAAGCTCTATATACTTCGGGAGAGTCTTCCATGACTATTGATGAAATTGTGGATGCTATACTCGGCAAAAAGTCGGGGTACATAAAAGGTCTCGGTTATGGTCCAAAACCTAATACTAATCGAGCAACACAAAGGAGAACAGCAGAGTTAGAAGACTCCCTTCGAAAGACGAAGGAGGAAGCTGCTAGTGTCCAACTTGGTTTGCAGAAACGATTGGATGCAGCTGAAGTTGTTGTAGAAAATCAGCAGTCTCAGATAGAAACATTAACTTCACAATTAGATACTCTATCGGCACGTCAAGATGATATTATGAAACAGCTGCAACATTTCATGAGCTTATCCCGATCAAGGTTAGAATTTAGTTTTGTCGTATCTTGGTCTTATTCTTGGCATTTTCCTTTTGTCGAATTGGAATACACCTTTAACTTCATTAAAATATGTGAAAGGACTGGTAGCAGATGCCTTATCCATTAAATGAGTCCTATTTATAGATTTTTAGCACCTAACTTTGTTTCCTTTTCATGAGTTAGTGACGATCACTGATTCTTATCAAGTTATCCATTAAGGTACATTTAGTAACCTCATAACTTTATAGTTTGTCCGTATCATGATATCATCAAGTATGAAATAACATCTTAGATTTTCTTTCTCTATTTTACATAGGTTGTGGAAGGTGGAAATCAAGATTAGGTGCGAGAGAAGTGCTTTTGCAATGATATCTCTTGAAGCTGCCTCTATATTTTTTATCTTTGTTTTGTTAATGTTTAGCATATCTTAGTTATACTTTAAAGTTGGATAAATGTTACATAATATTAGTTTTTCTTCGAGGAGTATGTAGTGAATATCATTTTGATCTCATTTTCTATTTGTTCTTCATTAGTACTATATAACAGTGTGCAGCTTATTATTATTATATTTCTTTCTTTAGTATGTTTTTTTTTAAAATTGTATATTTATTATTATGGAACAAACTAGGTTATGAATTTTAAGATATTAATGTATTATTTAAAAAATATAAATTTTCTATAAATTATCAAATTTACAAAACCTAGTTAAATACAAATGGAAAATAGTATTAGTATGAATGACTAATGACAAAACATTTTGTCCTTAAAAGCATAACTTTTAGTGACGACTCTATAATATTTTTTAAGACGGTCATGTTTTCATCATAAAAGTGTAACATTTGGTGACAAGAATATTTTTTGTCCCAAAATAGCCTACTTATTACCTACGAATTGACTTTGTATTTTATGACAATTATGATCGTTTCTAGTTATGACATTCTATAGTGACAATTTTGTTTTGTGGGTAAAAGAAATATTTTTAGTGACGACCTAATAGTTTTCAACTACAAAATTATTAAAAAAATTAAAGTTGTCACTAATTTATACATTTAGGGACAAAAAGAGAATTTGAATGTAAAGGGCAGTTTTTTGTGACGGAATAATGTTTGTTCAACGACGAAATACATTAAAATTTAGAGACAAATGACGTCGTCACTAATTATATAATACAATAAGTGACGCATTAGTTTCGTCGGCATTAATGACCTTTTTAGTGACGAAACGTTACCATTGTCTACGAAAAAATATAATTTCTATGATGAACAAGTTTGTCATAGATACTATACATTTGGGGACGAAAAAATATTTTCGTAGTAAATAGAACTATAATTAGTGACGAATCACTAAGTTGTGCCTGTATACATTTGGTGACATACGATTTAGGGACGAATGCTTGATGATTTTTTTTTCATCACGGAAGTTTTTTGGTGACGAAATATGTGCTTTAGGTGACAAAATTATTCGTAACTGAAAATCAAATTTGTTGTAGTGATATATATAAACAAGTTTAATGACAACTGAAAAAATAACATGTCACTCTTCCTCGAAGAATGAGGACTCACCACTGATGCTGCTGAACTAAAGAGCAGGAACCAGTTGGTCGCGATGGGTAAACGGACCCATTTTCAAGTTCAAACGAGCCACACAACAGGTAAACCCCTATTTTACCGATTTTGTGTGCCATAGTCCATGGATTTTGAGTGATCCAAAATTATGGATTTTTTATCCAAACTTTTTCATAGACGTCTGTTAAGACCTTAGCAATGGAGCCAGTCGGTCCCCATGAGCAAACGGACCCATTTTCAAATTCAAACGAGCCCCAAAGCAGGTAAACCCCTATTTTGTTGATTTTCATGTGCTATAGTCCATGGATTTTGGGTGATCTGTAATTCCAAAAAAAAAATTGCCAATTTTTTTTATGGACGTCCGTTAAGACCTTAGTAATGGAGCCAGTTGGTCCCAATGGGAAACGGGCCCATTTTGAAATTCAAACAAGCCAAAAGCAGTTAAACCCATTTTCAAGTTCAAACGAGTCCCAAAGCAGGTAAACCCCCATTTTGCCAATTTTCGTGTGCATAGTCCATGGATTTTTGGTAATGCAAAATTTTGAATTTTTTTGTTGAAATTTTTATTGGACGTGCATTAAGACCTTAGTAATGGAGCCAGTTGGTCCCGACGGGAAAACAGGCCCATTTTGAAATTCAAACGAGCCCAAAGCAGTTAAACCCTCCATTGTGCCGATTTTCATGTGCTATAGTCCATGAATTTTTGGTGATCAGGAATTCCGGATTTTTTTTTCTGTTCATTGATGTAAACGGGCCCATTTTCAAGTTCAAACAAGCCTGAAAGCAGTTAAACCTCCATTTTTCCAATTTTTTCAAACGCTATAGTTCATGGATTTTTGGTGATCCAAAATTCTGGATTTTTTCATCAAAAGTTTTCATGGACGTCCCTTAAGATCTTAGTAATGGAGACAGTTAGTCCCGATGGGAAAACGGGCCCATTTTCAAGTTGAAACGAACCCCAAAATAGGTAAACCCCTATTTTGCCGATTTTCGTGTGCTATTGTCCATGGTTTTTGGTGATCCAGAATTTTGGATTTGTTTTGACGAAATTTTTCATGGACGTCAGTTAAGACTTTAGTAATGGAGCAGTTGGTCTCGATGGGCAAACATGCATATTTTCAAGTTCAAACGAGTCCACAGTAGGTAAATCCTCATTTTACCGATTTTCGTGTGCAATAGTCCATGGATTTTTGGTTATCCGTAATTCCATATTTTCTTTTGCCAAAAATTTTCATAGACGTCCATTAAGACCTTAGTAATGGAGCCAGTTGGTCACGACGGGCAAACATGCCCATTTTCAAGTTCAAACGATCCCATAATCAGGTAAACCCCCATTTTTGCCAATTTTTGTGTGCTATTGTCCATGGTTTTTGGTGATCCGGAATTTTGGATTTGTTTTGACCAAATTTTTCATGGACGTCAGTTAAGACCTTAGTAATGGAGCAGTTGGTCTCAATGGGCAAACGGGCATATTTTCAAGTTCAAACGAGTCCACAGTAGGTAAATCCTCATTTTGCCGATTTTCGTGTGCAATAGTCCATGGATTTTTGGTTATCCGTAATTCCATATTTTCTTTTGCCAAAAATTTTCATAGACGTCCGTTAAGACCTTAGTAATGGAGCCAGCTGGTCATGACGGGCAAACATGCCCATTTTCAAGTTCAAACGATCCCATAATCAGGTAAACCCCCATTTTTGCCGATTTTTGTGTTCTACAGTCCATGGATTTTTGGTGATTCGGAATTCGTATTTTTTTTTGTGGAAATTTTTCATGGACGTCTGAAGTCCTTAGTATTACACCCAGTTGGTCCCGATGGGCAAATAGGCCCATTTTAAAGTTCAAATGAGCCCCAACGCAAGTAAACCCCCATTTTACCAATTTTTGTGTGCTAGTTCATGGATTTTTGATGATCCAGAATTTTGGATATTTTTTTGCCGTTTTTTTTTTTTAGTTGTCCATTAAGACTTTAGTAATGGAGCCAATTGGTCCTAACGATCAAACGGACCGATTTTTAAGTACAAACAAGCCCCAAAACAGGTAAATCCCTATTTTGCCGATTTTCGTGTGCTGTAGTTCATGGATTTTTGGTGATCTGGAATTCTAGATATTTTTTTGCTGACATTTTTCATGGACATCTGCTAAGACCTTAGTAATGGAACTATTTGGTCCCAACGGGAAAATGGGACAATTTTCAAGTTCAAACTAGCCCTAAAGTAGGTAAAGCCCCCATTTTACCGATTTTCGTGTATGGTGATCCAGAATTCCAGATATTTTTTTTGCCAAATTATTCATGGACGTCCATTAAGATTTTAGTAACTGAGTCAATTTGTCCCAACGAGCAAACAGACCCATTTACAAGTTCAAAAGATCCCCAAAGCAGGTAAACCCCCATTTTTGCCGATTTTCGTGTGCTACAATCAATGGATTTTTGGTGATCCAGATTTCCGAATTTTATTTTTGCCAAAAATTTTCATGGACGTCCATTAAGACCTAGTAATGGAGCCAGGATGTCCCGATGGGCAAAATGGCCCAATTTGTAATTCAAACAAGCCCCAAATGAGGTAAACCTTTATTTTTCTGATTTTCATGTGCTATATTCCATGGATTTTTGGTGATATGGAATTCTGGATTTTTTTTGCTGAAATTATTCATGGACGTTCGTTAAGACCTTAGCAATGGAGCTAGTTGGTCCCATGGGCAAACGGGCCCATTTTCAAGTTCAAACGAGCCCAAAAGAAGGTAAACCTCCATTTTTCTGATTTTTGTGTGCTAAATACTCCATGAATTTTTGATGATTAGGAATTCCAAATTCTTTCTACAAATTTTTTTTGTTGACATCCGTTAAGACCTTAATAATCGAGCCAGTTGGTCCCGATGGGAAAACGGGCCCATTTTCAAGTTCAAACAAGCCCCAAAGAAGGTAAACCCCCATTTTGCCGATTTTCATGTGCAATAGTCCACGGATATTTGGTGATCTGGAATTTTGGATTTTGTTTTGCCAAAATTTTTCATGGTCGTCTATTAAGACCCTAGTAATGGAGCCCGTTGGTTCCGACGGGAAAATGGAGCCCGTTGGTTTCGATGGGAAAATGGACCCATTTTCAAGTTCAAACGACCCCCAAAGCAGGTAAACCCCCATTTTACCGATTTTCATGTGCTATAGTCCATGGATTGTTGGTGATCCAGAATTCCGGATATTTTTTGCTGAAAGTTTCCATGGACGTCCGTTAAAATATTAGTAATGAAGCCAATTGGTCCTGATGGGCAAACATACCCATTTTCAAGTTCAAACGAACCCCAAAGAAGGTAAACCCCCATTTTACCGATTTTCATATGCTATAGTCCATGGATTTTTGGTAATCCAGAATTACAGATATTTTTTTGACGAGATTTTTCATGGACGTCCGTTAAGACCTTAGTAATGGAACCAGTTGGTTCCGATGGGCAAACGGGCCCATTTTCAAGTTCCAGCGAGCCCACAAGCAGGTAAACCCCATTATGCCGATTTTCGCGTGCTATAATCCATGGAATTTGGTGATCCGGAATTACAGATTTTGTTTTGCCAAATTTTTTCATGGACGTCTGTTAAGACACTAGTAATGGAACCAGTTGGTTCTGACGGGCAAACGGACCCATTTTCAAGTTCAAACGAGCTCCAAAGCAAGTAAACCCTCATTTTTACCGATTTTTGTGTTCTATGGTCCATTGATTTTTGGTTATCTAGAATTCTGGATTTTTTTGCCGAAATTTTTCGTAGATATCCGTTAAGACCTTAATAATGCAGCCTATTTGTCCCGATGGACAAATGGGCCTATTTTGAAGTTCAAACGAGCCCTAAAGCAGGTAAACCCCCATTTTGCCGATTTTCGTGTGCTATGTCAATGCATTTTTAGTGATTCAGAATTCCAGATATTTTTGCCGAAATTTTTCATGGATGTTTGTTAAGACCCAAGTAATGGAGCCAGTTGGTTCCAATAGGAAAACGGACCCATTTTCAAGTTCAAACGATCCCAAAGTAGGTAAACCCCTATTTTACCAATTTTCGTGTCATATAGTCCATGTATTTTTGGTGATCTGGAATTCCGAATTTGTTTTAGCAGAAATTTTTTCAAGGACGTCCATTTTAAGACCTTAGTAATGGAGCCAGTTGGTTCCGAAGGAAAAACTAGCCCATTTTCAAGTTCAAACGAGCCCCAAAGCAGGTAAACCCCCATTTTAACTATTTTCGTGTGCTAAAGTCCATGGATTTTTGCTGATCTGGAATTCCGGATTATTTTTTACCAAAATTTTTCATGGATGTCCGTTAAGACCTTAGTAATGGAGAACGGTTGTCTCGACGGGAAAACAGGCCCATTTTACCGATTTTTGAGTGCTATAATAGTCCATGGATTTTTGGTGATCAGGAATTCCAGATTTTCTTTTGTTGAAATTTTTCATGGACATCCGTTAAGACCTTAGTAATGGAGCAGGTTGGTCCCAACGGGAAAACAGGCCCATTTTCAAGTTCAAACGAGCCCCAAAGCAGGTTAACCCCCATTTTGCCGATTTTCAAGTGCTATAGTCAATGGAATTTTGGTGATTCGGAATTTTGGATTTTGTTTTGCCAAATTATTTCATGGATGTTAGTTAAGACCTTAGTAATGGAGCCAGTTGGTTCCGACAGGCAAACATGCCCATTTTCAAGTTTAAACGAGCCCCAAAGCAGGTAAACCTCCATTTTGCCGATTTTTGAGTGCATAGTCTATGGATTTTTGGGGATCCAGATTTTCAATTTTTTTTTTGCCAAATTTTTTCATTGACGTCTGTTAAGACCTTAGTAATGGAGCCAGTTTGTTTTGACGGGCAAACAGACCCATTTTCAAGTTCAAACGAGCCATAAAACAGGTAAACCTACATTTAAGTGATTTTCGGGTGCTATAGTCCATGGATTTTTTGTGATCAGGGATTCCAGATTTTTTTTTACAGAAATGTTTCATGGACATCTGTAAAGACCTTAGTAATGGAGCAGTTGGTTCCGACGGGCAAACGGGCCTATTTTCAAGTTCAAATAAGACCCAAAGGAGGTAAACCCCTATTTTAATCTATTTTCGTATGCTATAGTCCTTGGATTTTTGGTGATTCGGAATTCCGGTTTTTTTTTGTCAAATTTTTTCACGGACGTCCGTTAAGACCTTAATAATGGAATCAATCCCCATTTTCAAGTTCAAACAAGCCCCAAAGCAGGTAGACCACTATTTTGCCGATTTTCGTGTGCTATAAGTCCACGGATTTTTGGTGATCCGGAATTTCTGATTTTTTTTGCTGATATTTTTCATGGACGTCCGTTAAGACTTTATTAATGGAGTCAGTTAGTCCCAACGGGCAAACGAGCCCATTTTCAAGTTCAAATGAGCTCCATAGTAGGTAAACCCCTATTTTGCCATTTTTTCGTGTGCTAGTTCATGGATTTTTGGTGGTTTGGAATTCCAGATTTTTTTGTAGAAATTTTTCATGGACGTCCGTTAAGACTTTAGTAATGGATCCAGTTGGTCTTAACTGGCAAACATGCCCATTTTAAAGTTCAAACGAGCCCAAAAGTAGGTAAACACCAATTTTGCTAATTTTCGTGTGCAACAGTCCAAGGATTTTTGGTGATCCAAAATTTTGAATTGTTTTGGTCGAATTTTTTCATAGACGTCCGTTAAAACCTTTGTAATGGAACAAGTTAGTCCCGATGGGCAAACGAGCCCATTTTCAAGTTCAAACGATCCCAAAGCAGGTAAACCCCTATTTTGCCAATTTTCGTGTGCTATATATTCCATGTATTTTTGCTGAATTTTTTCATGGACGTCCATTAAGACCTTAGTAATGGAGCCAGTTGGTCCCGAAGGGCAAACGGGCCCATTTTCAAGTTCGAATGATCCCAAAGCAGGTAAACCCCCATTTTGCCAATTTTCGTGTGCTTATAGTCCAAGATTTTTGGTGATCCAGAATTTCAGATTATTTTTTACCAAATTTTTTTATGGATTTCTGTTAAGACCTTAGTAATTGAACTAGTTGGTCACGACGGGTAAACGGGTCCATTTTCAAGTTTAAACAAGCCCCAAAACAGGTAAACCCCCATTTTGTCGATGGATTTTTAGTGATTCAGAATTCCAAATTTTTTTTGCCAAAATTTTACAGGGACGTCCGTGAAGACCTTAGTAATGGTTCCAGTTTATCCCAATGAGCAAACGGGCCAATTTTTAATTTCAAACGAGCCCCTAAGCAGTTAAACCCCCATTTTGCCGATTTTCGTGTTCGTTCATGGATTTTTGGTGATCCAGAATTTCTAGATTTTTTTTGTTGAAATATTTTATAGACGTCCGTTAAGACCTTAGTAATGGAGCCAGTTTGTCCCGACGGGTAAATATGCCCATTTTCAAATTAAAACGAGCTCCAAAGATGGTAAACCCCCATTTTTCTAATTTTCGTGTGCTAGTTCATGGATTTTTGGTGATATGGAATTCCAGATTTTTATTTGCCAAAATTATTCATGGATTTCCTTTAAGACTTTAGTAATGCAGCCAGTTAGTCCCGATGGGAAAACGGGCCCATTTTCAAGTTCAAATAAGCCCAAAGCAAGTAAATCCCATTTTTACCAATTTTCGTGTGCTATAGTCCATCAATTTTTGGTGATCCAGAATTTTGGATTTTTTTTGCCGAACTTTTTCACGGATGTCCGTTAAGACCTTAATAATGGACACAGTTGGTCTCGACGGGCAAACGGGCCCATTTTCAAGTTGAAACGATCCCCAAAGCAGGTCAACCTCCATTTTATCGATTTTCGTGTGCTATATAGCCCATGCATTTTTGGTGATTCGAAATTCTGGATTTGTTTTTGCAAAAAATTTCCATGGACGTCCGTTAAGACCTTAGTAATGGAGCCAGTTGGTTCCCACGGGTAAACATGCATATTTTCTAGTTCAAACGAGCTCCAAAACAGGTAAACCCCCATTTTGTCGACTTTCATGTGCTATAGATCATGGATTTTTGGTGATCCAGAATTCTAGATATTTTTTTGTTGACGTGTTTCATGGACGTCCGTTAAGACCTTAGTAATGGAGCAAGTTGGCCCCAACGGGAAAACGGACCCATTATCAAGTTCAAACGAGCCCGAAAGCAGGTAAACCCCCATTTTGTGGATTTTCGTGAGGAGATCAAAAATTCTGGATTTTTTTATTGAAATTTTTCATGGACGTCTATTAAGACCTTAGTAATGGAGCCAATTTGTTCCGACGGGCAAACGTACCAATTTTCAAGTTCAAACGATTCCCAAAGCAGGTAAACCCCCATTTTTTTTTATTTTCGGGTGCTACAGTCCTTGGATTTCTGGTGATACATAATTCCAAATTTTGTTTTGCCAAAATTTTTCTATGAAAGTCCGTTAAGACCCTAGTAATGGAGCCAGTTGGTCCTGACGGGAAAACTGGCCCATTTTCAAATTCAAATGAGCCCCAAAAAAGGTAAACCTCATTTTGCCAATTTTCGTGTGCTATATTACATGGATTTTCGATGATTCAGAATTCTAGATTTTTTATGTCGAAAATATTCTTGGACGTTCGTTAAGACCTTAGTGATGGAGCTAGTTGGTCCCAATGAACAAACGGGCCCATTTTCAAGTTCAACTGAGCCCCAAAGCAGGTAAACCCCCATTTTCTAATTTTCGTGTGCTAGTCCATGGATTTTTGGTGATCCAGAATTACAAATTTTTTTTTGCCAAATTTTTTCATGGACGTCTGTTAAGACCTTTGAAATGAAGCCACTTGGTCCCCACGAGCAAACGGGCCCATTTTCAAGTTCAAATGATCCCTAAAGCAGGTAAAACCCATTTTCTAATTTTTGTGTGCTATAGCCCATGGACTTTTGGTGATCCGTAATTTCGGGTTTTTTTTGCCAAATTTTTTAATTGACGTTCGTTAAGACCTTAGTAACAATGACAGGTTGTCCCAACAGGCAAACTGACACATTTTCAAGTTCAAACAAGTCCTAAAGCAGGTTAACCTCCATTTTACTGATTTTTATGTGCTATAGTCATTGGATTTTTCGTGATCTGGAATTTTGAATTTTGTTTGATGAAATTTTCATAGACGTGCGTTAAGACCTTAGTAATAGAGCCAGTTGGTCCCAACTGGAAAATGGGCCCATTTTTAAGTTCAAACGAGCCCAAAGCAGGTAAACCCCCATTTTATCGATTTTTGTGTGCTATAGTCCATGGATTTTTGATGATCCAGAATTTCTAAATTTTTTTGTCAAAATATTTCATGGACGTCTGTTAAGACCTTAGTAATTAAGCCAATTGGTTCCAACGAGCAAACGGGCCCATTTTCAATTTCAAATGAGCCCCAAAACAAGTAAACCCCTATTTTGCCGATTTTCGTGTGCTATAGCCCATGGATTTTTGGTGATCAAAAGTTTTGATTTTTTTTTTAAAATTTTCATGGACGTCCATTAAGACTTTAGTAATGGAGCTAGTTAGTCCCGACGGGCAAACGAGCCCATTTTCAAGTTCAAACGAGCCCAAACTATAGTCAATATATTTTTAATGATCCAAAATTCCATATTTTTTTTTAATGAAAATTTTCATTAATGTCTGTTAAGACCTTAGTAATGGAGCCAGTTTGTACCGACGGGCAAATGAGCCAATTTTCAAGTTCAAACGAGCCCTAAACTAGGTATACCCCAATTTTGCCGATTTTTGTGTGCTAGTCCATGTATATTTCTTGATCCGGAATTCTAAATTTTTGTTTGTCGAAATTTTTCGTGGACATCCGTTAAGACCCTACTAATGGAACAAGTTGGTCCCGACAGGTAAACTGACCCATTTTAAACTTCAAACGATCCCAAAGAAGGTAAACCCTCATTTTACTTATTATCGTGTGCTATAGTTAATGGATTTTTGGTGATTCAGAATTCCTGATTTGTTTTGCCAAAATTTTACATGGACGTCTGTTAAGACCTTAGTAATGGAGCCAATTCATCGTGATGAGTAAACGGGACTATTTTCAAGTTCAAACGATCCCCAAAGCAGGTAAACCCTCATTTTGCCGATTTTTGTGAGCGTCCATGTATTTTTGGTGATCCGAAATTCTGGATTTATTTTTTGCCAATTTTATTCATGGACGTCCGTTAAGACCATTGTAAGGACCCAATTGGTCCCGATGGGTAAACGGGCCCATTTTCAAGTTTAAACGAGCCTCGAAGCAAGTAAACTCCCTTTTTTCTAATTTTATTGTGCTATAGTTCATGAATTTTTGGTGATCCGGAATTCCAGTGTTTATTCGCCAAAAATATTCATGGACGTCCATTAAGACCTTAGTAATGGAGCCAGTTGGTTTCGACGGGAAAACGGGCCCATTTTCAAGTTCAAACAAGCCCAAAATAGGTAAACCCCCATTTTTACCGATTTTCTTGTGCTATAGTCCATGGATTTTTTGTGATCCAGAATTCCAAATTTTTTTTGCCGAAATTTTTCATGGACGTCCGTTAAGACCTTAGTAATGGAGACATTTGCTCCCAATGGGAAAACGGGCCCATTTTTAAGTTCAAACGAGCGCCAAAGATGGTCAACCCCCATTTTACCGATTTTTGTGTGCTAATGCCCTTGGATTTTTGGTGATCTTGAATTCTGGATTTGTTTTTACCAAAAATTTTCATGGACGTCCGTTAAGACCTTAGTAATGGAGCCAATTGGTTCTGACGGGAAAACGGGCCCATTTTCAAGTTCAAACGAGCCCCAAAGCATGTAAACCCCCATTTTGCCGATTTTCGTGTGCCTATAGTCCATAGATTTTTTGTGATCCGCAATTTTAGATATTTTTGTGCCAACATTTTTCATGGACGTCTGTTAAGACCTTAGTAATGGAGCCAGTTGGCCCCGACGGGGAAACGGGCCTATTTTCAAGTTCTAACTATCCCCAAAGCAAGAAAACCCTCATTTTGTCGATTTTTCGTGTGCTATAGTCCATGAAATTTTGGTGATCCAGAATTCCAGATTTTTTTTGCTGAAATTTTACATGGTCATCTGTTATGACCATAGTAATGAAACCAGTTTGTCCCGATGGGCAAACATACCCATTTTCAAGTTTAAACGATCCCCAAAGCTGGTAAATTCCCATTATTGCCGATTTTCATGTGCTGTAGTCCATGAATTTTTGGTGATCCAGAATTCCATTTTTTTTTTTCCTAAAATATTTTTTGGACGTTCAGATAAGACCTTAGTGATGGATCAAGATGGTCCCGACGGGCAAACTGGCCCATTTTCAAATTCAAACGAACCCCAAAGCAGGTAAACCTTCATTTTGCCAATTTTCGTGTGCTATATTCCATGGATTTTTGATGATCCGGAACTCTGGACTTTTTTTGCTGAAATTATTCATGGACGTTCGTTAACACCTTAACGATGGAGCTAGTTGGTCCCCATGGGAAAACGAGACCATTTTCAAGATCAAACGAGCCCCAAAGCGTGTAAAACCCCGTTTTTCTAATTTTCGTGTGCTATAGTCCATAGATTTTTGGTGATCCAGAATTTCAGATTTTTTTTTGCCAAGATTTTTCATGGACGTCTCTTAAGACCTTAGCAATGGAGCCAGTTTGTCCCCATGGGAAAACGTGCCCATTTTGAAGATCAAACGAGCCCCAAAGCAGGTAAACCCCTTTTTTGCGGATTTTCGTGTACTATAGTCCATGGATTTTTTGTGATCCGTAATTCCATATTTCTTTGACAAAATTGTTCATTGACGTCCGTTAAGACCTTAGTAATGATGTAGGGTTGTCCCGACGGGCAAACAAGCCCTAAAACAGGTAAACCTCCATTTTTTGATTTTTGCGTGCTATAGTCCATGGATTTTCAGTGATCCAAAATTTTGAATTCTTTTTGCCAAATTTTTTTGTAGACGTGCGTTAAGACCTTAGTTATTGAGCTAGTTGGTCCCGACTGGAAAACGGGGCCATTTTTAAGTTCAAACGAGCCCAAAGCAGGTAAACCCCCAATTTACCGAATTTTGTGTGTTATAGTCCATGGATTTTTGGTGATTAGGAATTCCCAATTTGTTTTTGCCGAAATTTTTCATTAACGTTCGTTAAGACCTTCAGAATGGATCCAGTTGGTCCCGACGGGAAAACGGACCCATTTTCAAGTTCAAACGATTCCCAAAGCAGGTAAACCCCCATTTTGCCAATTTTCTTGTGCTAGAGTCCATGAATTTTTGGTGATCCAAAATTCTGGATTTTTTTTGCCAAATTTTTTAACGGACGTCCGTTAAGACCTTAGTATGGAGCCAGTTGGTTCCAACAGGCAAACGGGACTATTTTCAAGTTCAAGCGAGCCCCAAAACAGGTAAACCCCTATTTTGCCAATTTTCGTGTGCTATAGTCCACAGATTTTTGGTGATCCAGAATTCTAGATTTATTTTGCCAAATTTTTTCATGGGCGTCTGTTAAGACCTTAGTAATGGAGAAAGTTGGTTCCAACAGGCAAACGAGCCCATTTTCAAGTTCAAATGAGCCCCAAGAAAGGTAAACCCCTATTTTACCGATTTTCATATGCTATAGTCCATGGATTTTTAATGATCCAGAATTCTAGATTTTTTTTGCCGAAATTTTTCATGGTCGTTCGTTAAGACCTTAGTAATGGAGCTAGTTGGTCCCAACTGGAAAATGAGCCCATTTTTAAGTTCAAACAAGCCCAAAAGCAGGTATACCCACATTTTTCCAAATTTTGTGGGCTATGTCCATGTATTTTTGGTGATCCGGAATTTCGGATTTTTTTTTGCTAAAATTTTTCATGGACGTCCGTTAAAACCCTAGTAATGGAGTCAGTTGGTCCCGACGGGCAAATGAGCCCATTTTAAAGTTCAAACGATCCCAAAATCAGGTAAACCCCCATTTTGCCGATTTTCGTGTGCTCCAAAATTCTGAATTGTTTTTTGCCGAAATTTTTCATGGACGTCTGTTAAGACCTTAGTAATGGAGCCAATTGGTTTATACGGGCAAATAGACCCATTTTTAAGTTCAAACAAGCCAGAAAGCAGGGGAAACCTACATTTTACTAATTTTCGTTTGCTATAGTCCATGAATTTTTGGTGATCCAAAATTCCGAATTGTTTTTTGCCGAAATATTTCCTGGACATCCTTTAAGACCTTAGTAATGGAACAGTTGGTCCCGACGGGAAAACGGGCCCATTTTCAAGTTCAAACGAGCCCCAAAACAGGTAGACCCCTATTTTACCGATTTTCATGTGCTATAGTCCATGGATTTTTGGTGATCAAGAATTCCAGATTTTTTCCCAATATTTTTCATGGATGTTTGTTAAGATCTTAGTAATGGAGACAGTTGGTCCCGACGGGAAAACGGGCCCATTTTCAAGTTCAAACGATCCCCAAAACAAGTAAACCCCTATTTTGCCAATTTTTAGGTGCATAGTCCATGGATTTTTAATGATCTAGAATTCCGGGATTATTTACCGAAAGTGTTCATGGACTCTGTTAAGACCTTAGTAATGGAGCTAGTTGGTCCCGACAGACAAATGGCCTCATTTATAAGTTTAAACGACCCTTAAAGCGGGTATACCCCCATTTTGCCGATATTCGTGTGCTAGTCCATGTATATTTGGTGATCCAAAATTCTGGATTTTTTTTTACTAAATTTTTCATGGACGTCAGTTAAGACCCTAGTAATGGAGGCAGTTGGTCCCGATAGGGAAACTGACCCATTTTAAAGTTCAAACGAGCCCAAAGCAGGTAAACCCTTATATTACCAATTATCGTGTGCTATAAAGTCAATGGATATTTGGTGATTCATAATTCCTAAAAAAAAATTCCAAAATTTTACATGGACGTTTGTTAAGACCTTTGTAATGGAGCCAGTGTGTTGTGATGAGCAAACGGGCCCATTTTCAAGTTCAAACAATCCCCAAAGCAGGTCAACACTCATTTCGCCGATTTTCGTGTGCATCCATGGATTTTTGGTGATCCAGAATTCTAGGTTTTTATTTTGCCAAAAATTTTCATGGACGTTTGTTAAGACCTTAGTAATGGTGCCAGTTGGTCCCGATGGGTAAACAAACCCATTTTCAAGTTTAAACGAGCCCCAAAGCAGGTAAATTCCCATTTTTTTAATTTTATTGTGCTATAGTTCATGAATTTTTGGTGATCCGAAATTCTAGATTTTTGTTTGCCAAAAATATTCATAAATGTCCCTTAAGACCTTAATAATGGAGTCAGTTGCTCCCAACGGGAAAACGGGCCCATTTTCAAGTTCAAACGATCCCCAAAGAAGGTAAACCCCCATTATTGCCGATTTTTGTGTTCTACAGTCCATGGATTTTTGGTAACCAAGAATTCTATATTTTTTTTGCCAAAATATTTTATGGACTTCCGTTAAGACTTTAGTAATGGAGCTAGTTGGTCCCGACTGGGTAACAGTCCCATTTTCAAATTCAAACGAGCCCCAAAGTAGGTAAATCTTCATTTTGCTGATTTTCATGTGCTATATTCCATGGATTTTCGATTATCCGGAATTTTGGATTTTTTTGACCAAAATTATTTATGGACGTTCGTTAACACCTTAACAGTGGAGCTTGTTGGTCCCCACGGGAAAACGGGCCCATTTCAAGTTCAAACAAGCCCCAAAGCAGGTAAACCCCCATATTGCCGATTTTCGTGTGCGTAGTCCATGAATTTTAGGTGATCCAGAATTCCAGATTTTCTTTTGCTGAAATTTTTCTTGGACATCTGTTAAGACCTTAGTAATGGAGCTAGTTTGTCTCGACGGGCAAACGGTCCTATTTTCAAGTTCAAACGATCCCCAAAGAAGGTAAACCCCCATTATTGCCGATTATTGTGTTCTACAGTCCATGAATTTTTGGTAACCAAGAATTCTATATTTTTTTTGCCAAAATATTTTATGGACTTCCGTTAAGACTCTAGTAATGGAGCTAGTTGGTCCCGACTGGGTAACTGTCCCATTTTCAAATTCAAACGAGCCCCAAAGTAGGTAAATCTTCATTTTGCTGATTTTCGTGTGCTATATTCCATGGATTTTCGATTATTCAGAATTTTGGATTTTTTTGACCAAAATTATTTATGGACGTTCGTTAACACCTTAAAAATGGAGCTTGTTGGTCCCCACGGGAAAATGGGCCCATTTTCAAGTTCAAACAAGCCCCAAAGCAGGTAAACCCCCATATTGCCGATTTTCGTGTGCGTAGTCCATGAATTTTAGGTGATCCAGAATTCCAGATTTTCTTTTGCTGAAATTTTTCTTGGACATCTGTTAAGACCTTAGTAATGGAGCTAGTTTGTCTCGACGGGCAAACGGTCCTATTTTCAAGTTCAAACGATCCCCAAAGAAGGTAAACCCCCATTATTGCCGATTATTGTGTTCTACAGTCCATGAATTTTTGGTAACCAAGAATTCTATATTTTTTTTGCCAAAATATTTTATGGACTTCCGTTAAGACTTTAGTAATGGAGCTAGTTGATCCCGACTGGGTAACAGTCCCATTTTCAAATTCAAACGAGCCCCAAACCAGGTAAATCTTCATTTTGCTGATTTTCGTGTGCTATATTCCATGAATTTTCGATTATTCGGAATTTTGGATTTTTTTGACCAAAATTATTTATGGACGTTCGTTAACACCTTAACAATGGAGCTTGTTGGTCCCCACGGGAAAACGGGCTCATTTTCAAGTTCAAACAAGCCCCAAAGCAGGTAAACCCCCATTTTGCTGATTTTCGTGTGCGTAGTCCATGAATTTTAGGTGATCCAGAATTCCAGATTTTCTTATGCTGAAATTTTTCATGGACATCTGTTAAGACCTTAGTAATGGAGCCAGTTTTTCCCGACGGGCAAACGGTCCCATTTTCAAGTTCAAACGATCCCCAAAGAAGGTAAACCCCCATTATTGCCGATTTTTGTGTTCTACAGTCCATGGATTTTTGGTAACCAAGAATTCTATATTTTTTTTGCCAAAATATTTTTTGGACTTCCGTTAAGACTTTATTAATGGAGCTAGTTGGTCCCGACTGGGTAACTGTCCCATTTTCAAATTAAAACGAGCCCCAAAGCAGGTAAATCTTCATTTTGCCGATTTTCGTGTGCTATATTCCATGGATTTTCGATTATCCGGAATTTTTGATTTGTTTGACCAAAATTATTTATGGACGTTCGTTAACACCTTAGCAATGGATCTAGTTGGTCCCCATGGGAAAACGGGCCCATTTTCAAATTCAAACGAGCCCCAAAGCGTGTAAACCCCCATTTTTTTTATTTTCGTGTGCTATAGTCCATTGATTTTTGGTGATCCAAAATTACATATTTTTTTTTTGCCAAATGTTTTCATGGACGTCTGTTAAGACCTTAACAATGGAGCTAGTTTGTCCCCACGGGCAAAAGGGCTCATTTTCAAGTTCAAACGAGTCCCAAAGCAGGTAAACCTCCATTTTGTTGATTTTCGTGTGCTATAGTCCATGGATATTTGGTGATTTGTAATTTTAGATTTTTTTTGGCAAAATTTTTTATTGACGTCCGTTAAGACAATAGTAATGATGCCAGGTTGTCCCGATGGGCAAACGGGCCCTAAAGCAGGTAAACCTCCATTTTGCTGATTTTTATGTGCTATAGTCCATGGATTTTCAGTGCTCTGGAATTTTGAATATTTTTTGCCAAATTTTTTCATAGACGTGCGTTAAGACCTTAGTTATGGAGCCAGTTGGTCCCGACTGGAAAACGGGCCCATTTTTAAGTTCAAAAGAGTCCAAAGCTACCGATTTTCGTGTGCTATAGTCCATGGATTTTTTGTGATCAGGAAATCCTAATTTGTTTTTGCCAAAAATTTTCATTAACGTCCGTTAAGACCTTAAGAATGGATCTAGTTGGTTCCGACGGGAAAACGAGCCCATTTTGAAGTTCAAACGAGTCCCAAAGCAGGTAAACCCCTATTTTGCCAATTTTCTTGTGTTATAGTCCATGAATTTTTGGTAATCTAGAATTCTGGATTTTTTTTAAAAAAAATTTCATGGACGACCGTTATGACCTTAGTATGGAGCTAGTTGGTTCCGACAGGCAAATAGGTCCATTTTCAAGTTCAAACGAGCCCCAAAACAGGTAAAGCCCTATTTTGCCAATTTTCATGTGCTATAGTCCATGGATTTTTGGTGATCCAGAATTCCAAATTTGTGTTGCCAAATTGTTTCATGGGTGTCTGTTAAGACCTTGTGCAATGTATGAATAATATCTTATAATCCCACCCAGACTAAGTAAAGCTTCTTGAGTAGCCATAGTTCATAATTCATATTCTTGTCATAGTGGGAATAAGCCTTAACCGACATAGACCATGTGAGCTTAGCATGAAATCCGGTGTTACTGTCATGACCCAAAGGTACCCCCTAGACCTATCAAGGCACATAGAACCCCAGAAGGCACCATGTAAGCCACTTACCATATCATAGTATAAAGAATTAGAACAATAAGAGTAAATCACATTTTCAAGTCTTAAAAAGTTTTTCATAAAAGCAAAGTAAAAGTCTAGACTTGTCTCAAATTAGCCATCTATTACAATACTTGAATCAAATTGGGCCTAGCCCATAAACATGTCCGAAAATGGAAATACGATAAAAAAAACTACAAAGATAACATCCGTCCTCGAATCATGAGGACTCACTAACAAGCTTGGAGAAATGATCAAATCCAAGCTCTAGTGACAATGGGGACCACCTTGAGAACCGGACCCTACAATTGTGAAAAATTAGGAAAATATGGGTTAGTACAAAAATGCACTAAGTATGATAGCCATGCATAAAATCATGAAAACATGCTAAAAGGGATATTTTAGTTAAATGCATGCAATTTGCTAAGTTAAAGCATCATTTCAAAGATAATGGAGAGGCATAAGTCATAATCATAACAAACTCATAGATCATCAAACCATAAGAGGAACATACCATAAATACCCTCAAAGCATACTTGTGCAATACATGCATAAGATCCCATAATCCCACCCATACTAAGTAAAGTTTCTTGAGTAACTATAGTTCATAATTCATATTCTTGTTCATACTATCATAGTGGGGAATAAGCCTTAACCTACATAGACCATGTGAGCTTACTATGGAATCCGGTGTCTACCCCACACCAAAAATGGGTTGTCCTACTTTCCTAAGGTAGAACCATACTCTTAGCTTAGGTTGATCCACTACCTAACTACCGATGTGGGCACATAGTTTATGGGATAAGGAGATTGTTACTAGAAACCCAGACTCAACTAAGTTAGAAGGATTCCATCTCATGAAATACATACTTTTGGGAACCCGAACTCAACTAAGGTAGAAGGAACCCATTTGGAAAGACGGACTCAACTAGTGTAAAAGCTTTCATGGGAAGCCGGACTCAACTATCGTATAAGCTTCCATCTCATATTCATATCCACTCGGTGCTAAGCATTAATTCCCATATATTACATATTAAGTCTTGATTTAAGTTCATATTCCTGAAAGAATGTCTTGACACTCAATCCAACGTAAGTCATACTATAGCTCATAGATTCAATAGGTGAGAATAACATTTCAACCTTAGAATCATCATATTATGAGATGACCTTTCACATCATATCATATTCATACATAAGTGTGTACATGAGGATAACCTCCAACAACACAACAACTAGATCATAATCATATTCACCTTACTCTCAAAGTGTTCTTAAAGCATATACAAAAATCTTATAATCATGCATAATTCACATACTTTGCCCTTCAAGGAACATAAATCATATTCCATCAACAAATCTAGAATTACTACATTAGACATGTATAATAACATAATTCAAATATCTCAATTACTACAAGCATAATCTCATTTCCTCGATTCACCCACATTACAAGGTCATAAATTGGGAATATGGAGATTTCATGGATTCTTTGGGGATTTTAACATAAAACCATAATAAATCTTCAATTAAATCATAATATAAAGTAATTAAATAAATAGAATCATTTTTGAAAAGGAATCCATGACTTGGAGTCAAACCTTAACTTTTGGGGGAATTACTAGTTTTGAAAATGAGTTTGGAGGGAATCCATGGATGAAGATTATCCATGGATGAAGGATCCATACCTTAGCTATGAATCTCAATGGAATTGGTGTGAAAACTTTGCTTCTTAAACCCTAGCTCCACCTTCTTCCTTCTTCTTCTTCCTTGAAGTTCTAGAGAGAGAATTTTTGGAGAGGAGATGAATTTTGGGAAATATTTGGGTATTATGAAAATATGACTTAGTTTAGGTGAATTTGACTTAAAAATGACTTATAAAGTGACCCCAAACTTACCCAAAACGACCTCACTTTGATAGGACTTAAACCGGAATTACCCAAACTAACCCTCACTTAAAGTGAGCTGCCTGGGACCACGTGGGGCTCCACGAGTTGTGGTCCCATCAGTGGTCTTGAGGCATTGGATAGGTAACAAGTGCCTTTAGCTCAAAACTCCAAGGCATCTTCACGAGGGGCACCACGAGCCGTGGTCCCTCTCGTGGACCTTGAGGCAGTGGCTAAACAACTTCTCCATCAACCCTCAATCACTAAGGCATGATTAAGGACACTCCTACAGGCCGTCTAAGGTTTCACGGGCTGTGAAGTGGCTCGTGTGGAGGATCCAATTTGAGGCAGCCTTAAGCAGGCTAGTGCCTCCACCTTCACGAGTGGAACTCGTGGTGACCACCAGTGGTCGTGAAGGCCTTCGTGGTCTTGGGGCAATGCCTTGGCAATGCTTGGGCAGCCTTGGACCTTGGCTTTTTTCCCTTGGCCCTAGGCCACCTCCAAGACTCTAATACTCTAACGTTTAGCTCTAGTTTTAGCCTACTAATTTCTGGAGCGTTACAGTTACCCACACCGAAAAGGGTTGTCCTACTTGCCTAAGGTAGAACCATACTCTTAGCTTTAGGTGGATCCATTTAGCTAAGTAACCTATGGGGGAACATAGTTTATGGGATAAGGGAGATTGCTACTAGAAACCCACCCTTTCTAGCGGGGAGCTTCCATTTCAAGAGATTCTTTCTAGAAACATTCCCTTTCTAGCAGGGGAGCTTCGATCTCATATCAATATCCGCTCGATGCTATGCATAATTCCCACGGAGTACATAATAAGTTTTGACTTAAGTTCAGATTCATGGAAGAATGCCTTGGCACTCAATCATACATAATTCATAAGACAGCTCATAGATTCAATAGGTGAGAATAGCCTTTCAACCTTAGAATCATCATTATGTGAGAAATTTTTTCGCATTATGTTCATTATGTGTTCATGAGAATTGCCTTTCAATCAACACAACAACATTATCATAATCATGGACACTTCACTCTTAAAGTGTTCTTAAAGCATATACATAAATCTCATAATCATACATAATATCATAATTTAACCTTCAAGGATCAATGATCATATTAAATCAACACATCTAGAATTACTAAATTTGACATGGATAATAACCTAATTCAATTAAATCAGTTACTACAAGCATAATCTCATAATATCCTTCTTTCATCAATTCACCCACATCACAAGGTCATAAATTTGGAATATGGGTATTTTCATGGATTCTTGGGGTATTTCAACATAAAACCATAATAAATCATCAATTCAATCATAATATAAAGTAATTAAATCAATAGAATCATTTTTGAAAAGGAATCCATGACTTGGAGTCAAACCCTAGCTTTTGGGGAAATTCTACCTTTAAAATTTAGTTTTGAAGGGACTCCATGGACGAATTTTATCCATGGATGAAGAGCTACCATACCTTAGCTATGAATCTCCAAAGAATTTGATTAGAAAACCTTGCTCCTTCAAACACTAGCTCAAACTTCCTTCTTCTTCTTCCTTGAAGTTCTACAGAGAGATTTTTTTTGGAGAGGATGAGTTCTTTTGGGATTTTTAGAATAATGGCTTGTATGACTTCATTTGGTGACTTAAAAACCTTATATAGTTAGTCTAATTTAGTGTAAAATGACGTAACTTAATATTAATTAAAACTGGGAATCCCCAAAATGCCCCTAAGTGTAACTGCCAAACACCAGTTTTAGGCCTCACCCACGACCCCACGACCACGGGCCGTGGATGGACCCACGTGGCGTGCTGGTCAATCGTGGGTGGAGGTTCAGAGAGCCTCTTTCTGAGGCCTTGACCCATGACTCCTCACCCACAGGGTGTGGTCTGACCCACGAGGCGTGAGTCCCCTCCGTGGATCACTGCCAGGCAGTCTTCTAGGGATTCTCCTCAAGTACCCATGGTTGGTCCTTAGGGGTCGTACCTTGATGTTCTAACATGAAACCCTATAGTTTTAGGTACGGTGAGATATGTTTACGACTCTAACCCTCATGTTAAGTTCTAGTTTAGCCTACTAGTTTCCGGAGTGTTACAATATCTCCCCCTTGTGACCATTCTTCCTCGAATGACAATCTAGACACCATATGGAAGTAAAGACTAAAGACTAGCAGCCCATCATGCATGAAACATCAAAATAATGCACAATTCAAAGGAGGAAACTTCAACTCCATCTCAAACATAATCAATCCAACAGAAGGAAGTAGGAACTTCATCTAACAACCCATTATGCATGAAATTTCAACATTTCTCATATTCATAGAAGGAATTACCTTATCCAACTAAAAGCATGCTCAACACAATATCATGGAGACAATATGCAATTACTCTCAAAAGCACACTAAAGCATGTTCAACAATTCATCTCATGAAGTTTATAGGCAACTCATACTCAATGCACAACAACATGAGGAAAGTCAATCATAAAAACTCATTTTCTTACTAAACATGAATTTCATCAAGAACATGCATAACATAAGGAAATCATGAAAAAACACAAACCACACACATGACTCCCAGATCACTAAAACTCAAGAGGAACTACTTACCTCAAGCTTGAATAGGAGTAGAAGGAAAGAGATGAGGATATCGGGACTTTATATCGGCCTCGGCCTCCCAAGTAGCACCCTCAACCCTCAACTAAATGATTTCTCTATAAAACCTTCACGGAAGCTATTTCCTTGTTTCTCAATCTCTTGACTTGCCGGTCTAGGATCTTTACAGGAACCTCTTCATATGAAAGACTTTCGTCAAATCCCAACCCTTCTAGGGGAATAATGGATGCCAGATCTCCAATACACTTCTTAAGCATAGAAACATGAAATACCGTATGAACTGGGGACAACTCATTTGGCAAATTCAACTCATAGGCAACCTTCCAAATACATTTCAAAATTTGATATGGGCCAACATATCGGGGACTAAGTTTCCCTTTCTTGCCAAATCTCATCACATCCTTCATGGGTGAGATTTTAAAATAGACCCAATCATTAACTTCAAATTCTAGATCCCTTCTTCTCACATCGGCATAAAGACTTTTGTCTACTTTGAGCGATTCTCAACCTTTCTCTAATAAGCCGAACTTTCTCAATGTCTTCATAAACCAATTCAGGACCTAGTAAAGCAATTTCACCTACGTCAAACCAACTAACGGAAGACCTATATCTCCTATCATATAAGGTTTCAAAGGGAGCCATACTGATACTTGAGTGATAGCTATTATTGTAGGCAAAATCTATTAATGGAAAATGGTCATTCCAATTACCCTTGAAGTCTGGAACACATGCCCTTAACATATCTTCCAATGTTTGGATGGTACGCTCCGCTTGCCCATCGATTTGGGGATGAAAAGTCGTGCTAAGCTTAACCTTAGTACCAAGCCCTTTTTGGAATGACTTCCAAAAGTGTGAAGTAAATTGAGTACCCCGATCCGAAATAATAGATAAAGGAACCCCATGCAACTTCATTATCTCTCTTATATACAACTTGGCATAGTCTTCCACCGAAAAAGAAACCTTGACGGGGATAAAGTGGGCTGATTTTGTCATCCGATCTATAATGACCCAAATAGAATCATGTTGCCTTCGGGTGCGAAGCAAACCCACTATAAAGTCCATATTTACATCTTCCCACTTCCAAGTGGGAATACTTATATCGTGGGATAATCCTCCCGATCTTTGATGTTCAACCTTAATTTATTGACAATTAAGACATTTGGCTACAAATCCCGCGATATCTTTCTTCATACCATTCCACCAATATACTTCTCATAGATCACTGTACATCTTGATGGCTCTTGGATGAATAGAATACCGAGAACTATGAGCTTCTTCTAAAATTTATTCCCTCAAACCATCAACATTCAGAACACATAACCGACCTTGGTACTTAAGCACCCCATCTCCCCCTTGGGAGAAAGCCTCAACGGACTTCTTGAGTACCAACTCTTTCAACTCAACTAATATAGGATCAAGGCCTTGTTTAGACTTCACATCCATCAAAAAGGATAATTCTGAGCCATTATGGACCATGACACCACCCTTGGTGGAATCCACTAGTTGGACACCTAGTCGGGCCAATCTATGCACCTCATGAGCTAATTCTTTCTTTTCTTCCTCTACATGAGCCACACTGCCCATGAACAATCTACTAAGTGCATCCGCTACAATATTAGCTTTGCTGGGGTGGTAAAGGACACTTATGTCATAATCCTTTAATAATTCTAACCACCTTCGTTGGCGAAGATTCAAGTCCTTTTAACTAAACACATATTGAAGACTCTTGTGATCGGTGAAAACATTCACAAGGACCCCATACAAATAATGCCTCCATATTTTTAAGTCAAACACAACCGCCGCTAATTCAAGATCATGAGTTGGATAATTCTTCTCATGAACTTTAAGTTGCCTTGAAGCATAGGCAATCACTTTACTGCTTTGCATGAGCACACATCCCAACCTCACTCTAGAGGAATCACAATACACTATAAAACCATCCGTACCCTCCGGTAAGGTCAACCCTAGAGTGGATGTAAGTCTATCTTTCAACTCTTTGAAGCCTTTCACACAAGCCTCTGACAACTCAAACTTATCCTTCTTTTGATTCAAAGCTATCAACAGAGAAGCAATAGAGGAAAACCCCTCAACAAACCTCCTATAGTAACCGGCCAAACCCAAAAAGCTTATAATGTCAGAAGGTGTTAGAGGTCTAGGCCAACTCTTGACTGCTTCTGTCTTCTTAGGATCTACCTCAATACCCTTGTTTGACACAATATGACCAAGGAAAGCAACAGACCTTAACCAAAGTTCACACTTGCTAAACTTTGCAAATTTTTGTTGGTCCTTAAGAACTTGCAACACAATTCTCAAATGGTCCACATGTTCATTTTCACTCTTCGAATAGATCAAAATATCATCGATAAACACAATCACAAACATGTCTAGGTATTGCCT
Organism: Solanum piurae; assembly: GCA_029582685.1. NCBI lineage: Eukaryota > Viridiplantae > Streptophyta > Magnoliopsida > Solanales > Solanaceae > Solanum > Solanum piurae. The sequence continues at coordinate 20,511 of JAJOOO010079464.1, read as the reverse complement.
AAACACTCTATTCATCAAGTCCATAAACGCCGCCGGAGCATTAGCCAACCCAAACAACAACACTAGGAATTCATAATGGCTATTTCGAATTCAGAGAGCCATCTTAGGAATATCAACCCCTCTCACCCTCAATTTGTGATAACCCGAACGAAGATCAATCTTAGAGAAATAATTATCCTATTAAAGTTGGTCAAACAAATAATCAATTCTCGGAAGAGGATACTTATTATTGATGGTCACTTTATTCAATTGACGATAATTGATGCTCATTCTAAGAGACCCATTATTCTTTCTAACCAATAAAATGATCTTAAGTAATAATGCGGAATTTAAAGAAAACTTACAAGAAACTGATGTTTTATTGCACAACTTCAAACATAGGATACATAGAACGATAATATTAAAAGATAAAATTACAAGGGAGGTTTTAAGAAGATTGATAGTAAAAAATCGGATGCCTTTAACATAATGGAAAGTCCCCTTATATAGGAGAAAAATTGATGCCCTTTCATCCAAGGCATACAAGTGGATGGTTACGATAAGGCCGACCATAGTTAATGGAGTAGCTGCTTTTGATAAAGTTGTTGAGTGGGTGAAACAGTAATCTTCTTTTTAAAAGAAGGTAGGTGAGTTGTCTTCTTTTGATAAGAGACCTCTTTTCAAGATTCCTTCTAGGAACAGTAAGTTGCCTTTTGGAAAAGTAGTTCCGGTTCTTTGAACCTCTACTTTTCTCAAAGGTCATTCTCATGTTCTTAATAGGAGTCAAGATAAGCTACATCTATCCCACTAGGGTCTAGCATGTCTCCATTGTCATTTTTATATGTGACTTTTTCTAGGAGAAGCATAATGTCTTCTTCGCTGGACTGATCATCGCCCATTTTTTCAAGATATTTCTTCAATCCTCCTTTTAATACATTCTTTGATGGTGATATTGTGGCTGCCGTGGGCAATACTTTGACTGGTGATTTGGATACCACTTTGGGAACCCATCCTCGAATTTTGATTTCTTTGGAAAGATATTTAATCCTGTCTGAATCTGTCTTCGCAAAATTCCATGATAATATATAAGAAATCCTTTTCTTTATAAAATATTTTCACATTTTAATGTGCTCTGGTAGTGTGGAGATTTCTTCCTTGATTTGAAACTATTCGAACCTACTGAGAAACTGGTGGGGGAGAATATTCTTATTTCCTCCAAAATAGTTCCACCATTCGTAGAACCACCTGGGAATAATTGCTTTGGCCATGTTTGGACAATATTTGATGAACCAAGTATGACCTGGTCTAATGTACATAAAATTGAACCATGCATTTTTATAATCATGCCAATTATAAGTTTGAGGCTTATGAGGCATCGATAGTGCAATAGGGGTAAGGAGGTGATCTGCGCACTATTTTGATGGCGATAAAACCCTCTTAATTGTGAATCTGGAATAGCTGATATATTCCGGATTCTTATCACTCATTGTATGCTCAATAACAATAAACTCCGTGTCTACTAGAATAGCTTCAAAATACCTTTGTGTTTTAAATGGATTATTTGTATCCACAAAATTTTTATTGATATAAACTGGCTTGATTAGACTGGCAACATGAGCTCCCTCGTATTGTTTGTCAATGGCCATGATTGGTAAAGCTTGTTTGGTTAAGAATTCAAATTCTTCTTTTGTTGGAATTGTATCAAGCTTGTTTCCTGTTAGTGGTTTTACCACCTGAGCAAAGGTCTCTGGGGCCTTCATTGTATAACTCTCTTTGGTTTGGATCGAAGAGGACGTTGATCCTTGTTCAAAATCTTTTGACTGATTAATTTAGTAGGAGGTTTTACCTCCAACTTTGGGTAATCAACCAAGGTAGTGTACCTGTTCTGGAACCCTTTATCAATAATAATATTTGCTCTTTGAGGAACGATTGGCCTGAGATGGAATAACCCTGTACTTTGAATATCAAATGATCTAGCCATTTGTTGATTCTTCTGGGATGCTCCAGGCTTTAAAGGCCTCATGCTGGGTCTCATTGTTACCCTGTAAAATTCTCTTGTTAAGAAATCTGGGAGCGAATTATTTTCTCCTTCAATAAAATTTATTTCGAAATCAAAGTTGGATAGTAAAGCTTGTGCCATCTAGCAAAGATTTGTTTTGAAACAAGGTTCTTTACAACTTTTTGTAAAATTTCTTTAGTAGATATGCAATCTACTCTGAGTAAAAATTCTTTGTTAACAAGATCGTCTTGAAATTTAGTGATACATAACACTATAGACAAAACTTATTTTTTAACAGTAGAATAATTTTTCTGTGTGGAATTCCAGATTCCGGATGTAAAACGAACAAGTTGCTCTATAGATTCAGGATCTATCTTTTGTTTAAGGATTCCTCCATAACCTACATCAGACGCATCAGTCTCAACAATCATAAATGCATCAAGGTTGGGGATTCCTAAGCATGTAATATTTTGGACCAAAGCCTTGACACGAATGATAGCCTGGGTTTATTCAGTACTCCATGGAACTGGATTTTTTCTAAGTCTTTTATATAAAGGCTCGCAAACATGTCTAACTTTTGGAATAAAATCAGCTACATAATTCAGGCTTCCTAAGAACCTTTAGAGTTGGGTTTTATCAAAGATTTCATTAGGAAACTTTTATGAGAACTCAATGGCCCTGCAAATAGGTTTGTAAGAACCTTGATAAAGATCATGTCCTAGAAACCTCAGGGTAGTTTGGAATAGAACCATTTTCTTGGCACTGACAACTAAGCCATTATTCTTAACAATCTTGAAGAATGTGTTGAGATGTTTAAAATGAGAATCAATATTCTCTGAAAAGATCAGCACATCATCTATATAAACTATTGACATATAAGAATAATCATTAAAAATGGAAGTCATGATATTTTGAAATTTTGAAGGGGCATTCTTTAGCCCAAAAGGCATTACATTCCATTCATACTGTCCAAAAGGGGGGTTGAAAGAAGTTTTATATTTATCCTTTTCTGAAATCTGAATTTGCCAAGAATTCGATTTCATATCAAACTTGCTATAAACATTAGCTGTGAAAGTCCTTTTTAAAAGTTCTCTTTTGTTAGGTATGGGGTCTCTGATCCATTTCACAACGGAGTTTAAAGGCTTATAATTGATTACCAGTCTTGGTGCTCCTCTTTCTTTCTCCGCGTTTTTATTAACGTAGAAAGCAGAACAACTCCAAGGTGATTTAGAAACTCTGATAATCTTATTTTTCAGAAGAGTGTCAATCTCTTTCTTACAAAATTCCATCATCTCATGATTCATCTGAATGGGCCTTGCCTTAGTGGTAATAGCCTGTTCATTGAATCCTTCAATGTATGGTAAGTCAACAATATGTTTTTTGCTTTCCCAAAAAGCATTTGGAAAATCAAACATATTTCTTGTTCAAATCTCTTCTAAAGATTGGCTATCTTAGTACCCATCTCTGGGGTTTTTTAAATCTGTTCGATTTTCTTCACACATATCTCATCTTTTAAAAAGGTGATATGTTGTGAAAGGTTATTAATACGGAAAACAATATTTTCCCTAATGAAATTACTTTCATCCTGTGAAAGAGTTTTGACAAAAGGAAAATGTAAATCTTTTCCAAGTATAGAAGTATTAATACCATATAAATCAGTAAAATAAGGTTTTAACTGAGTGATAAAATGTATTCCAAGGATGATATCTTCAGTAATAACAAAATCATTTGTTAAACAAATGCCATTATTGCAAATATGAGCTTTAGAAAGCTTATAATATATTTTTTAAAGGTTCTCCTGTAGCGGAATATAATTTTGAAGTACTTTTCTGCAAATATTTGTAGGAACAATACCTTTTACTATGCAGTTACGATCTGCACCACTGTCAAGTAAAGCAATTTTGTTAATCACAAAATGTTTATTAACAACAATCTTAATTGGAATATGATGACTCTGTGGTCTAACTGAAGAAATTACCGTTACTCCTGGATCTACCAAGGTAGAAGGATTATTACCGGTATTAGTTACCATTGGTTCAACCAGATGATCATTGTTAATCGAGTCAACTTCATTATCTTGTGTAGATCTATAGTCGAAATCTGGTTCCTGTAGAGTGGCCTTCTTGAGGACCTGGTTAGTAAGAACATCCATTTTGACTTTTCCTAGTCGAGATTTGATATCTCTAATTTCTTCCATGAGACTTGATACTTCGTGACGAAGATCGGATATGGAATGTTCAGATTGGCTATCTGAGCGACTCATAATTTGTTTCATGCTGAATGGTTCAACAATTGGACGAGATTTAGGCTTGTCCGTGTTGAGAATGATGTTTTTGAGTTCTAGGAGGAAACGATTCCTAGCCTCATCATCATCTATATTATGAATAACATCAAAGAGAGCTTCTTTCGAATGGTCTGAAAGTACTCTGATATTTTGAGGAATATTGTCGCAAGAACAAATGCTTGAGTACAAGTGCAATCTTTTCCTGATTGACTAACATCTGATTCATAATCCAAATCAATGTCTTCATCATCACTGTATTCATCAGATGTATCTGAAGATTCAGAAAAAGGTTCATCAAGAATTACAAGGAGTTTACCCTTTGTTTCTTCGTCCATATTAAGAAGATTGATATTCTTCTTCTTGGTTTTAGATCAACATTCATTAACTTTATGACCTGTTTTGCCACATGTCCAACAAACATATATTTTTGCATCTCTAGGTCTCTTGGACCTAGATTTATTTCTTCTAGGTTTGGTAGAATCATCTCTTCATCGAGGTTTCTTCCTATGAGACTTATTTTCCTTCTTGTCCTTTTTGATTTTATCAGGGGGAGTGATAAAGCCAAAGTCTCGACAAAAACTTCAAAGTTTTCTCCTAGAAGATGATTGTTCTTTCTTAAGATGATGCTTCAGCTTGATATCTGTGCAAAGTTAAAGCCCTACAATGTTAATGGTGCTTACTGAATCACCATAGGTCAGATTACTGTAAGGAATACGACCATCATTGCGATCCTGAATCTTTATCCTTACTTTATCAGCAAAGAGGGGAGGTAAACCACTGATGAAGCGTTCCTTCCAGAAGTCCAAATGACAATCTGAACGAAGCATGAACTTGCTGAGAAAAGCATGTTTATAATGAATGAAACCATCTAAATTTGGACAGCTGAGATTGTTCAGGATTTGAAGACTCCTATCCTGAAATAGCTTTGGTTCGCTAATGAAGTGCTTAGCTATATGATAAAGGAGAGTTGCGCATGCATCTTCCCTAGTAACTTGGGAAGTTGACTGAGTGCCTCCTTCAATTTTAACAATTGTTTCTATTGTTGTGGCATTGATGATGAGATGCTTAGTCTAGTCATTGCAGTAGTTGTCCCACCAATGTTTTAACATACCGGTGAAACCTGCATCAATCAGAGTAGCCGCTTCCTTGTCTGCAGAACCTTGCATTTTTTATGCAGTGATAGCGACTCCCGTTTCATGGAGCTTATTGTAAATTTGATGCTCTGCAAAATCATCAATGTTCCATTTAGTAATGCTCCTTCCTTCATGAGAAGAAGTAGATAAGAATGCATTTTCCTCATATTGCAAGTCTGGGAAGGACGGTTTGTTATGGTAATTTTTCATGTTATGAAAACGACCATTGGATAGCTTTTGGAGTAGGATAGATTTCTCTTGAAGGGTAGAAACCTTTTTTGGGGTTTTTTCCTCTTTTCTGGAAACTTTGAAATTATTAAGTTGTTCATTGATTTTATCAATGATATTTCCGGTGACTTCAAAGGTGTCAGATAATTTAGGGAATTTTCCAAATGGGAGTTTGAATCCTTGGTTGGGTTCAATATTATGGTTGGATGAAGTAGACGTCGGGGTTGGTCTTCTACTAATAGTAGGTTTAGTATCTTCTATTTATCTGGAGATGACATGAAGAATTTGGTTTGAGTAGTTATTTTGTTCTACTACTCTATCTATGTCTGCAACAGTAAGTAAAGCATTAGTCTTATCACTTTTCTCTTTGAAAGGATAAGCTTTGATTACAGTTCTTGCAACAGGGATGTTAATTCCTTTAAGTAGAGGAGTAATAGATTCGATAATCTTATTGGAAGTAGTATACCATTTATTAATGATAACCTGTAATGACTTAGTTGAATTCTCAATTCTACCTGTCATTTCAAACCATTTAAAGAATTCAATTTCACAACCGATCATTCTTATATCAGCCATCCATAAATCTCTAAAGGATTCTCTTTCAGGAAGGGTAAAGGTAGCAACATACCAATTTATCCTTACCTGATTATCCGGATGAGTCCATTGCTCATGCAATATGTCTGGATTAGGCTCAAAGACTTTACCTGTCTTAAGCATTCCAAGCCATGCAGGTTTTTCTTCTGCTGATTCCATCTCACTTGCTGATGGACTGCCAGGAAGATCCTGATAAAACACTTTAGGAATGTCTCCTGAAAAGTGTACTCTTGTGACCTTACCTTTGCTATTGTCAAAAACAGAAATGACATTATCTTCTGCTTCCTTCAGGTTTTTTAAAGAAGAAGGTGTTCTGGGAACGGGTCTCGAGGGACACGAAGTAGAAGGACCAGACCAGGATGACCTTCGATACGAGGAAGATCTCCTAACTGAATTGTTAATAAATTTGAGTTCGATCGACCCATCGGGAAACTGAATGACTCTTTCAATCTGAGATCTTTCAGAATGAGACGCAAAAGATTAAGTTATATTTTCAAATCGCTAATCATTACTGGAGAGTATATCTTTCCAATTGAGTAGACGAGGAACAAATATAGAACTATGTTCATGGTTTGCTTCCATAAGTATAGTCTCACCTTTCAGACTCTCATTACAAGCTTTGGGAGCAAGAGTGGTTTTCATAAGCCTATAATAGACGCGAGAAATAATAGCTATCTCGCGAGTATTGACTTTACTGTTCAGATTTTTGGTTTTGACGTTAAGTGTCAAAGAATCCATGACATTAGGGTCATTAATGTCAAGAGAAAAGTTAGGATAACAATTAAAGTAAATCGGCCCATCAACTAGGTTACTCTGCAAAACTCCTAACAACGAATCATCAAAATTCAAAAATCTGCCATCTCTAAGGATGACACAAACAGGAATATCAAGTCATTTTCTAAACAAAGGCTTAACAACAACTTGCACCAAACCAATATGTAAATAATTAAAAGCAGATTTATAATAATATCAATTTATCTTCTCAAGCAACTAAGATTGCTAAACTAGAAAATGATTTGCAAAATTGGAAACCCCAATTTTACCAATTTTCGTGTGCTATAAGTCCATGGATTTTTGGTGATTCGGAATTCCAAATTTTTTTTTGCCGAAATTTTTAATGGACGTCCTCTAAGACCTTAATAATGGAGCTAGTTGGTCCCAACGGGAAAACAGGCCATTTTCAAGTTCAAACGAACCCCTAAGCAGGTAAATCCCCATTTTGCCAATTTTCGTGTGCTATAGTCCATGGATTTTTGGTGATCCAAAATTCCAATTTTTTATGGCCAAATTTTTTCATGGATGTCCGTTAAGACCTTAGGAATGGAGCCAGTTTCTCCCGACGGGTAATTGAGCCCACTTTCAAGTTCAATCGAGCCCTAAAGTAGGTAAAACACCATTTTACTAGTTTTGTGTTCTATAGTCCCTCGATTTTTGGTGATCCAGAAATTCAAAAAAAAAATTGCCAATTTTTTTTATAGACGTATGTTAAAACCTTAGCAATTGAACCAATTGGTCCCGAAAGGCAAACATGGCAATTTTCAAATTTAAACGAGCCGGATTTTTGGTGATCCATAATTCCGCATTTTTTTTCCGAAATTTTTCATGGACGTTCATTAAGACCTTAGTAATGGAGCCAGTAGGTCCCTATGGGCAAACAAATATATTTTGAAGTTAAAACGATCCCCAACGTAGGTAAACCCCCATTTTGCTGATTTTCGTGTGCTATTGTCCATGGATTTTTGGTGATCCAGAATTCCGGATTTTTTTTTGCCAAAATTTTTCATGGACATCTGTTAAGACCTTAGTAATGAAGTCAGTTGGTCCAGATGGGAAAAGGGGCCCGTTTTCAAGTTCAAACGAGCCCCAAAGCAGGTAAACCCCCATTTTGCCGATTTTTCTGTGCTATAGTCCATGGATTTTGCTAATCCAGAATTCTGGATTTTTTTTGCCAATTTTTTTGATGGAAGTCTGTTAAGACCTTATAAATGGAGCCAGTTGGCCCCGACGAGCAAACAGGCTAATTTTCATATTAAAACGAGCACCAAAGTAGGTAAAACCCTCATTTTCCTGATTTTTGTGTGCTATAGTCCTTGGATTTTTGGTGATACGGAATTCTTATTTTTTTTTTGCCAATTTGTTTTATGGATGTCCGATAAGACCTTAGTAATGGAGCTAGTAGGTCTATACGGGGAAACGGGGTCCTTTTCAAGTTCAAACGAGCCCCAAAAAAGGTAAACCCCTATTTTACCGATTTTCGTGTGCTATAGTCCAGGGATTTTTGGTGATCCAGAATTCCGGATTTATATTTGTTGAAAATTTTTATGGACATCCGTTAAGACCTTAGAAAGGGAGCCAGTTGGTCCCGATGGGCAAACATGCCCATTTTAAAGTTTCAACGAGCCTCAAAGCAGGTAAAGCCCCAGCTTACCAATTTTCGTGTGCTATAATCCATGTATATTTTGTGATCCGGAATTCCAGATTTTTTTTTGTTGAAATATTTCATGGAAGTTGTTAAGACCTTAGTAACAGAGCTAGTTGGTCCCGACGGGCAAACGAGCCCATTTTCATGTTTAAACGAGCTCCAAAGCAGGTAAACCCACATTTTGCTGATTTTCATGTTTTATAGTCCATGGATTTTGGTGATTAGGATTTCCGGATTTTTTTTTGCCAAAATTTTTCATTGACGTCCGTTAATACCTTAGTAATGGAGCCAGTTGGTCTCGACGGACAAACAATCTCATTTTCAAGTCCAATGAGCCTAGAGCAGGTAAACCCCTATATTACCAATTTTCGTGTAGTCCATGAATTTTTGGTTATCCAGAATTCTGAATTATGTTTTTCCAAAAATTTTCATTGACGTTCGTTAAGGCCTTAGTAATGGAGCAAGTTGGTTTCGACGGGCGAACGGGCCCATTTTCAAGTTCAAACGAACCCCAAAATAGGTAAACCCCCATTTTGCTGATTTTCGTGTGCTATTGTCCATGGATTTTTGGTGATCCGGAATTTCAGATTTTATTTGCCAAAATTTTTCATGGACGTCTGTTAAGACCTTATTAATGGAGAAAGTTGGTCCTGATGGACAAGCAGACCCATTTTCAAGTTCAAACGAACCCCAGAGCAGGTCAACCCCCATTTTGCCAATTTTTGTGTGCTATAGTGAATGGATTTTTAGTGATCCGGAATAGCAGATTTGTTTCTTTTTGAAATTTTTCATGGACGTCCGTTAAGACCTTAATAACAGAGCCAGTTGGTCCCGACGGGGAAACAAGCCCATTTTCAAGTTCAAATGAGCCCCAAAGCAGGTAAACCCCAATTTTGCCGATTTTCGTGTGCTATAGCCCATGGATATTTGATGATTCAAAATTCCAGATTTTTTTTGCCAAAATATTTAATGGACATCCGTTAAGACCTTAGTAATGAAGCCAATTGGTCCCGATTGGAAAATAAACCCATTTTCAAGTTCAAACGAGCCCCTAAGTGGGTAAAGCCCCATTTTGCCAATTTTCGTGTGCTATAGTCCATGGATTTTTGGTGATCCAGAATTCCAAATTTGTTTATGCCGAATTTTTTCATGGACGTCCGTTAAGACCTTAGGAATGAAGCCAGTTGGTCCCGACGGACAATTGAGCCCATTTTCATGTTCAAACGAGCCTAAAGCAGGTAAAACTCCATTTCGCCAATTTTTGTGTGCATAGTCCATGGATTTTTGGTGATCTAGAAATCCAAATATTTTTTTGCCAAATTTTTTCATAGACATATGTTAAGACCTTAGCAATTGAGCCAGTTGGTCCCGACAGGCAAACATGCCAATTTTCAAGTTTAAACGAGCCCCAAAGCAGGTAAACCCCCATTTTGTTGATTTTTCGGTTCTATAGTCCATGGATTTTTGATGATCCGAATTCCGCATTTTTTTTTGTCAAATTTTTTCATGAACGTCCGTTAAGACCTTAGTAATGGAACCAGTATGTTCCGATGGGCAAACAAACATATTTTCAAGTTCAAACGAGCCCCAAAGCAGGTAAACCCCCATTTTGCTGATTTTTGTGTGCTATTGTCCATGGATTTTTGGTAATCCTGAATTCCTGATTTTTCTTTTCCAAAATTTTTCATGGACGTCTGTTAAGACCTTAGTAATGGAGCCAGTTGGTTCTGTTGGGAAAACGGGCCCATTTTCATGTTCAAACGAGCCCCAAAGCAGGTAAATCCCTATTTTGCCAATTTTCGTGTGCTATAGTCAATGGATTCTTGGTGATCCAGAATTCTGGATTTTTTTGCCAAAATTTTTCATTGACGTCGTTAAGACCTTAGAAATGGAGACAGTTGGTCACGATGGGCAAACAGGCTAATTTTCATATTAAAACGAGCCCCAAAGTAGGTAAACTCCCATTTTGCCGATTTTCCTGTGTTATAGTCCTTGGATTTTTGGTGATCCGAATTCCGCATTTATTTTTGTCAAATTTTTTCATGGACGTCCGTTCAGACCTTTGTAATGGAGCCAGTACGTCCCGATGGAGAAACAAATATATTTTCAAGTTAAAACAAGCCCCAAAGCAGGTAATCCCCTATATTTACTGATTTTCGTGTGCTATAGTAGGTGGATATTTGGTGATCTATATTTCCAGATTTTTTTTTGCCAAAACTTTGCATGGACGTCCGTTAAGACCTTAGTAATGGAGCCAGTTGGTCCCGATGGGAAAACGGGCCAAGTTTTATGTTCAAACGAGCCCCAAATCAAGTAAACCCCCAGTTTGCTGATTTTCGTGTGCTATAATCCATGGATTTTTGATGATCCGGAATTCTAGATTTCTTTAACGAAATTTTTTCATGGACATCCGTTAAGACCTTAGTAATGGAGCCAATTGGTCCTGATGGGAAAACGGGCTCATTTTAAAGTCCAAACAAGCCCCAAAGCAGGTAAACCCCCATTTTACCAATTTTCGTGTTCTATAGTCCATGGATTTTTGGTGATCCAGAATTCCAATTTTTGTTTACGAATTTTTTTATGGACATCCTTTAAGACCTTAGAAATGGAACCAGTTGGTCCTGATGGGCAAACACGCTCATTTTAAAGTTCAAATGAGCCGGAAAGCAGGTAAACCACCATTTTTCTGATATTCTTGTGCTATTGTCCATGGATTTTTGGTGACCCAAAATTCCAATTTTTTTTGCCAAAATTTTTCATTGACATCCTTTAAAACCTTAATAATGGAGCAATTGGTCCCGACCGAAAAACAGGCCTGCTTTCAAGTTTAAACGAGCCCCATAGAAGGTAAACCCCCATTTTGCCCATTTCTGTGTGCTACCAACAGACATCTTCGGACACCAGTAAGGTAGGTAGCTACTCCAGCCGATCTAACTCCAGAGGATCCAGCTTATTTGTTGGATAGTCCTTGGAATTTTGGTGATCCAGAATTCTGGATTTTTTTTTGCCAAAATTTTTCATGGACATTTGTTAAGACATTAGAAATGGAGACAGTTGGTCCCGACGGGCAAACGGGCCAATTTTTATATTCAAACGAGCCTCAAAGTAGGTAAACCGCCATTTAGCCAATTTTCGTGTGCTATAGTCTATGGTTTTTTGGTAATCCAGAATTTTGGATTTTTTTCCCCAATTTTTTTCAAGGACGTCCGTTAAGACCTTAGTAATGGAGCTAGTTGGTCCCGGCAGGCAAACGGGCCCATTTTTCAAATTCCAACGAGCCCCAAAGCAGGTAAACCCCTATTTTTGCTTATTTTCGTGTGCTATAGTTCATGGATATTTGGTGATCTGGAATTCCAAATTTTTTTGCCGAAATTTTTCATGAACGTCTGTTAAGACCTTAGTAATGGAGCCAGTTGGTCCTGTTAGGTAAACGGGCCCATTTTTATGTTCAAACGATCCCCAAAGTAGGTAAACCCCCACTTTGCTGATTTTCGTATGCTATAGTCCATGTATTTTTGGTGATCCGGAATTCTAGATTTTTTTTGCCAAATTTTTTAATAGATATCTGTTAAGACCTTAGCAATGGAGCCAGTTGGTCCCCACAGGTAAAGGGGTCCATTTTCATGTTCAAACGGGCCTCAAAGCAGGTAAACCCCCATTTTCCGATTTTTGTGTGTTATAGTCCATGGATTTTTGGTGATCCGGAATTTCAATTTTTTTTTGTCGAAATTTTCCATTGACTTCCGTTAAGACTTTAGCAATGGAGCCAGTTGGTCCCCATGGAATAAAGGGCCCATTTTAAAGTTCAAGCGAGCCGGAAAGCAGGTAAATCTCCATTTTGTCGATTTTTCATTTGCTGTAGTCCATGGATTTTTGTTGATCTGAATTCCAGATTTTTTTTGGCAAAATTTTTCATGGATGTCCGTTATGACCTTAGTAATGGAGCCAGTTGGTCTCGACGGGTAATCGGGTCCTTTTTCAAGTTCAAACTAGTCTCAAAGTAGGTAAACCCCCATTTTCTGATTTTCGTGTGCTAGTGTATTGATTTTTGGTTATCTGGAATTCTGTATTTTTTTTTGCGAAATTTTCATGGACGTTCGTTTAGACCTTAGTAATGGAGCCTGTGGTTCTGATGGGCAAACGGGTCCATTTTCAAGTTCAAACGATCTCAAAGTAGGTAAACCCTCATTTTGCCGATTTTTTTGTGCTCTATTGTAACACCCCATAGTTTAGTAGGCCAATTAGGGCTAAGTGTGGGGATAACAAGAACCAAGGCAAGGGGGAAGAGCCAAGGCCAATGGGGCAAGGCCTAAGGCTGCCCTAAGGCTTCATAAGCATTTCCCCACTTCACGACCACCACCACGACTCGTGGTGTGGCTCGTGGTGTCTAAGGCAGTAGCTAGGTTGAAGCTGCGTCAAAATGGCTCACCTTCATGAGCCACTTCATGGCCAGTGGTGAAGACCACGCCTCGTGGGAAGGCTCGTGTAGATGCCTTAGAATGTTAGAGGCCAAGACACCTTAGCCAAGCCACTTCCCAAGGACCACGGGAAGGACCACGGCTCGTGGATCCTGCCGTGGTGCCTGGCACATGGCTGCCTAGTGAAGGATAATTTGGTAAATTCAATTTTAAGTGGTTATTAAGTGAGGTTGTTTTGTATAGTCTTAGTACACCTTTATAAGCTATTTTAATCCTTTAACCACCCAGCTAAGTCATTATTTCCAAAACCCCAAAAGATTGCAAAGTTCATCTTCTCAAAAATTCTCTCCGAAGAAGAAGAAGAAGAAAAAGTAGAAGAAGAAGAAGAAGAAGAGGGTCAAGCTAGGTCAAATTCCTCCAATCTTCCAAGCTTTGTGAGGGATTTGTATTCAAGGTCTGATAGCTTATTCATCCATGTATTCTTCCATCTATGGAGCCCCCTAGAATTCCCTAATTCAAGTTAGGGTTTCTTCAATGTTGTGGGTTGTGATATATGTTGACCCAATTGAGTGGGTATTGATAGTTTATGATAGAATTAGTAATGAATCATATTATTATGATGAATTTACATGTTTTCTATGGTTAACCCTAGTCTAATGGATGAAATTAAAGTAAGTGGGTGTTATGCCTTGAAAGGGGAAATTGAGGATTTAGAGATAATCTTCTAAGATTGATGATATGTATTGTAGATTGATTGATATTAGGGCTTATAGATATGAATTGAATGAGGTTAAAGTATGAATGAGGATCATTGATTAGTGTTGATGGAGATTAGGGCTATATGCAGATTTATGACTAGAATTGCTTAAGAGTAAAGCATATATGAGAAATTATGAGTAGACTTGTCTTAAGAATTAGACATATATGATGTCTATGAGATGTAATACCTTGAGGGAAAATAATGAATGATGACTTATGATTATTAGGGCTTTTAGAGTAAAGCTTGTAAGATGAACTCTGAATGTTAAGGCTTTGAGAGTAAAGCTAATATGCATGTTGATTTGAATATGGTATCATTGTGGAAGGACTTTACACACATGACCTAGATTATGAAAGTATGAGATTATGCATGTCCTTATAGAACCTATGTAAGTGTTTTATGAACACTTTGAGAGTGAAGTGTGTATGATCATGATATGTTGTTTTGTTGTTGAAAGGATATTCTCATATACACACTTGGACATGAATATGATAGGAAATGAAAGGTTCTCTCACATAGAATGATTCTAGGTTGAAAGGATTTCTCACCTAAAATGAATCAATGCATGTTTAGTTATGTTAGCTTGAAGTTGTGTTATGAAATCCCTTCGTGTATAGCTTGACTTGGTAAGATAGGACCATTTCATGGTAGCTTGAGTATAAGACCTCATGGTAGCCTTGGATTGAGAAATCACACTCTTTCTTAGGGTAGCTTGCATGGTAGCATGACTTGGTTAGGCCAAATCATTTCATGGTAGCTAGGATGTAGCAATAGTACCCTTACTTGAATAGCTTGGACTTGCATGATAGTATGCTTTCCATTGTATCTTGGTCTAGCCCAATATGGTGACTATTCCTTGGTAGCGTGGTCTAGCCTAATAGGGTGCTATTTCTTGGTAGTCTAGAAATGATAAATAGTAATCATTTAAGTATGATAGCCTAAAATGGTACTTACTATGGGTAGGATTATGGGGTCTTATCCATGCATTGCACAAGTATGACTTGAAGCTACTTATGAAGTGTTCTCTTATATATTGTATGCTTACCTTGGATTGTTGTTATAGTTGCCTTCCATGATACATTGGACTAAAGGTTAAGATTCCCTTGTCTATGAGAAGTAAGCTAAGGATAAGATCCAAAGATGGTACGTGTGATTATGATGGCCTAAAAGTGATACTTAGTATGGGTGAGATTATGGGGTCTTATCCATGCATTGCACAAGTATTCTTTGAGGTTACTTGAGAAGTAGTTCTCTTATTATATGAAGGACTAAGGGTTGATTATTGCTTATATTATGGCTATGTTGGAGATTATTCCTATGACTATGTTATTGTCTCTTATGCTTATAGTTTATGGTTTACAAAAGTATCTCTTATGATCATGGCATATATCATATGTTGACTAACCCTTGTGTTATGCTCTTATGATGTTATGCTAGCTACTATATTTAGTACATTTTGTACTAACGCATACTCTTGCCTACATTCTTATCAAATGTAGGGTCCGGGATCTTGAGTTCCATTCTCGTGGCTATGTTCTTAGTAGGAGCAAGGAGTTGAAGATTGGTGAGTCCTCATAGCATCGAGGATAAAGCCACCATTTCCTTTTTTTATTTCTTCTGTGTTTTAGAGTATTGTATGGGCTGTATCCCAAGAGTTATTCAAAGTTTTTTTAGATGGTTTGAGATAATGTTAAAGACTGCCGCTTCATTTTATAAAACTTCAATTGTTATGAAAAAAATGTTTTAAATTTCCGCACTATCTATTATCTTATGTTATTATATGCTAAGGGGATTGTATGAGACCCTTCGAGGTTGAGTATGCCTTGTTACATCTAAGGTGTACCCCTGGGTCATGACAAACTTGGTAATCAGAGCATATGGTTTAGAATGGTTCTAGGATGTCTCAAACCACGTCTAGTACAGTCTTGTTCGTAAGTGTGAAGCGCGCCACATTTATGAATAGAAGGCTATTGGATGTTTAGGAAACTTCACTTCTTCATTCTCTAAGTCATGCCCTAGAGTTTGGCTCTACTAGGTCTTTCTCCTAATCTGTGCCCTATGGTTTTCAGGATATGGCTAATACAAGGGCAACTGCTAGAAGGAATGAGGAAGACAATGTGGAGCAAGAAGTTCCTCTCCAAGCTCCTACCCAAGCTCCAATTGACCCTATAGGGGAGAATGTGTCTAATGCGGAGTTTAGGTCAACTATACAAATGTTGGCTCAAGCCACGACGGCTCAAGTCAATAGAGAGGTTGTAGCCCCAGTGTATCCCAATGTGAATTCGGCGGCTTTAAGAGTTAGGGATTTTGATAGAATGAACGCTCCCGAATTATATGGCTTCAAAGTGGAAGAGGATCCTAAAGAGTTTATAGATGAGGTTTATAAGGTACTCTCTATCATGTCATGACCAAGGGCAACCCCCTAGATGTGACACGACGTACAAGTCTCCGAAAATCCTCATACAAGCCTCATAGCATATCATAACATAAGATAATAGAATATGGTGCAAAAATTTAAAACTTTTCTTTTACAATCGAAGTCTTTTATAAACATAAGCGGAAGTCTATACTTTGTCTCAAACCATCTATAACCATTAAGACTAAAACTTTACGAAGCAGCCCATACAAAAGCTCTAAACGTAAAAAGAAATGTAAAGGACATGGTGGTCAAGCCCTCGAATACTATGAGGACTCACCATAACTTCTCTTCTTGATCTACTATGAACCTATCCACGAAGATGGAAGCTGATATTACCAAACCCTACACTTTGTGAAAAATGTAGAAATTATGGGTTAGTACAAAAATTGCACCAAGTATGATAGCCATGTATAAAATCCTTTAAAACATGCTAAAAGGGACATTTTAGTTGGAAAGTATGCATTTACCAAGTTTGAGAATCATCATGCACTTTTACTGTAAAACAGAAGTCACAAGCATATTCATCATATAAATCATTATAACATAATAGAACTCTCTCTTAGGTAACCCTAAATTATACTTGTGCAATGTATGAATGGCATCCCATAATACCACTCATACTAAGTATCCCTTTTAGGCCACCATAGTCATGTTTACCTATCTTTGATCCCATCTTTAGTTAATACTCATAAACAAGGAACATTCACATTTAATAAGTCATGTCAAGGAAAGCAACTCATAGCAACAATCCAAGTTAAGCATTCATCTTTACATTTTGACTTCATGTCAATATTCTCAATAGCATCATTATAAGCATATTCATTTCATTAGACATTATGAAATTTGAGGAACACACCATAAGCACTCTCAAAGCCTACTTATGCTATGCATGGATGAAGTCCCATACCCCCACCCACGCTTCATATAACTTCTTGAGTAACCATAGTACATAACTCACATTATGGGAATAAGACCAAGCCAACATAGACCATGTGATCAAATCATGGAATCCGGTGTCATGTCATTACAAGAAAAGTGTATTTTAACGACCATGTCTTAACGTAGGGACATATATGCAGTCGTAAAAGGTGTATTTATAACGAAATTTTATTTTTTGGTCGGTAGAAGTAGTTTTTAATTTATTATAAGCGAGGGGATAAATATTTAGTCGTTATAAAATATTATTCCGGTCGTTAAAAAAATTTAATTATTTTTTTCTTAAAGTTATTTGTAAATTTAATTTTTAACCCAAATATATATATATATATATATTGTGTTTTCTTTTTTTTAGCATTTATTGTAGGTAAATTATATTTGGGTTAAAAATTAAATTTACAAATAACTTTAGGAAAAAGGACGCGCTAAGATCTGCCTCTTCTGAAATTTTTCCCTCCAGTTTATTTAGAGATAATCTGCCTCTTCTGAACTTATACGTTTCTCATCAGATCCACGGCGCAAAGCAGGGTTTCAATTTTCTCTGTTCATAAGAGAGAACATAGATAACTTTGAATCTAATTAAAGAGCAGTTCTTCATCTTCTCTCCTTCAAACAGAGATATCGATAGCATCAAATCTGCAAATCAACTGAGAAAATCCTCCTCTACAAAATCAACAGTAAGTGATTGTTCTCTTCTCTCTGCCAAAACTCTTAATCTCTTTGTATTCTATAACGTTTAATTTGTTTTTGGCGTCCTATATGTCGTCTGATCATTCTTGCTTTTGGTTTGTGAAATTTAATTTTAAAAGGAACTGATGTGTTGATTTTTTCTTAAGCGGCAGCATCAATTTTACATCCATCTAACTTCAACTAATCTGTTTTTGATTGGTAAGACTATTCGAGAAGTCAGCCACATAATGTCTTGTAGATCAAACGGGAAGCTGGTAGGTTTTTAGGTATAATTAGGATTGCTAAGATTGTTTTTGGAATGGTTTCTCATGCTTGCTCTTTATCTCAAACTGGATCAAATTATAAATTAAACTAGATGTGACGATTTGATTTTTAGCGGCAGCACCAACTTTTAAAATCATCTAACTTGAACTGATCAGTCTTTGTTCTGTGAGTTGTTTTTTTCGATCATTCTTTTGCTGCTAAGATTGTCCCAGAAGTCAGCTAGAGCAAGTCGTTCAGATTAATCATAAAGATCGGAGATGGTCTCTGTTCTCATTCTATCAGATTTTTTTATAATAACAATCTGTTTTGTGTCGTACTTCTTAGTCATCGTATATGCCTGATTGTTTATATAAATCGACAATGTTCTAATTAATCTAGAGTGAGCTAAACAGAGCAGTGATTGGTAGATGGTCATTAGTTTCAGGCATAGATTGGCAGAATACACACGTGCGACCCAATATCATTCCCCACTGCAGTAGATTGTTCATAGCTTTTCATGTAATGTGAGACACCGTATGAACACATGTTTAGGTTCAGCCATAATATAATATTTTAGGTCTCTTCATGGTACTTTACTGATATCTCCTCTCAGTTTTAAAAAGCTTGAGTGATTTGAAATATACCCTCATGAACTACCTGATCTATGATCTCCTGTTGTCCCCAATATTCCTCATGTTAAGAATCTTCCTAACCATCAAAGAAGCTTGGTTAGGAATTTCAATGTTGTCTAATATGTGCTTCTTTATGTAATATGTATGAACTAAATCTATTGTTCTTTTTCCTTCTATTCATCTGTTCTTTCTTATGATTTTTATTGATATGCCGAATAAGTAGTAGCCTATGTGACTTGTATGTTATTATATTTAAGAGACTGAATGGTGGATTAGCTTCTTTGAGGCCATTTATGTTTTTCCTTTTCCTTCTATATTGATGGGTTAGACCTCAAAAGATGAACATATGTGGTATAAGTGGAAAGTTGTTTCTTGTTGGCTATATTTGCTCTACTTCTTCACCAATTTTTTTGACAATTAAAGCAATTTTTTGTTCATTTCCAGTGAGCTTTACAATATGAGGGCAAACTACAAAATTATGTCCCTTCTCAGTATCCTACTCTACTTGAAAACAGATTCAAAATTTTGAACAAATTCAAAAATTTGATGATAAACATTATACCTACGTTCAGCTAATACAGTATTTTCATAGGGAACAAATGAAACTGAATAATCGATGGCTATGTATCTCTTTTGTACATATTGAGAACTTCATCTGATGGAGTGGTATCTCTTTGGTAGATGCTTTGTTCTGAAATATTCTCGTATTCCTCTCTCTATCCAAAGTGCATAGATCGATGTTGCAAAATCAGCCTTTTTTTTAATTTCATCTTTGATACAAAACACCTCAGCCTTTACCATTCTGTATCTGCTTTAGAATCTTTATTCATTATTCAAATACTCCAAAAAGTGATTATATTATTCGAGTATCTTAGCGTGCATGAGATACCACTATTTTGTAGGTTTGTCAACCCCCTCTCCAACTTGTTTAATTAATGTATTAGTTCTTGGCCTTTGAATATATTTTTAGTTGTTGCTCGTTTTTTATTTTTGTACTGAAATACTTTTGATCCATATTTTATTTTCTAGATAATATTATGGCACCTGATAAGAAATGGATGCAACTTATTCATAATAGACTTGATGATGCTTATATACATGGGGTGGAAATCTTTCTGAATTATACTTTTACAAGATTGAGGGAAGCGAATGAAATAAGATGCCCATGTGTCAAATGTTGTAATGCAGTGTCTCGAACACGAGAGATTGTTAGATCACATTTAATAGTACATGGAATAATTCAAAATTATACCTTTTGGTATCACCATGGAGAGACGATAGGTGAGACAGAAGAACCAGATTCCGAATTTGTAAATGACGATGATAAAATTGGCGAGGATCATGAGGAGGATGAAATACATGACATTCTCACAGATTTACATCCTTTTTTTAATGTAGATAATATGAATATTGGCGATGATGATGTTCTCGAGGAGGAACCAAATCCTGAAGCAAAAAGATTTTATAGTCTTTTAAAGGATTTTGATCAACCCCTGTACGAAGGTTCAAAAGTTTCAAAATTTTCTACGTTGGTGAAATTGCTTTATATTAAAAGTACTGGTCGTTGGAGTAATAACTCATTTAATATGTTATTGAAGATGTTAAAGAAAGATTTGTTGCCTGATAAATCAAACTTTCCAGATTCATATTACGAAGCAAGGAAGCTAATTAAAAGCCTAGGGCTTTCATATGATCGGATCGATGCATGTAGGAATGATTGCATGCTATATTGGAAGAATGACAAGTTTGTTGATTCTTGCAAAATTTGTGGCGC